>JAFEUB010001681.1:87500-102500 GCA_024529925.1 Ophthalmolycus amberensis
CCAAGGTCACACTGCTGAAAGACACTTCAGATTCAATTCATTCATTTTGTACAGCCCCAAATCACAAATTTGATTGATTCAAATGATAGGTTATAGAGCTGCTTCATACAGCTGTGATTCAGGTTATATAGCTGCTTCATACAGCTGTGATTCAGGTTATAGAGCTGCTTCATACAGCTGTGATTCAGGTTATATAGCTGCTTCATACAGCTGTGATTCAGGTTATATAGCTGCTTCATACAGCTGTGATTCAGGTTATATAGCTGCTTCATACAGCTGGGATTCAGGTTATAGAGCTGCTTCATACAGCTGTGATTCAGATTATAGAGCTGCTTCACACAGCTGTGATTCAGGTTATAGAGCTGCTTCATACAGCTGTGATTCAGGTTATATAGCTGCTTCACACAGCTGTGATTCAGGTTCTAGAGCTGCTTCACACAGCTGTGATTCAGGTTATATAGCTGCTTCACACAGCTGTGATTCAGGTTATAGAGCTGCTTCACACAGCTGTGATTCAGGTTATAGAGCTGCTTCATACAGCTGTGATTCAGGTTATAGAGCTGCTTCATACAGCTGTGATTCAGGTTATAGAGCTGCTTCATACAGCTGTGATTCAGGTTATAGAGCTGCTTCATACAGCTGTGATTCAGGTTATAGAGCTGCTTCACACAGCTGTGATTCAGGTTATAGAGCTGCTTCACACAGCTGTGATTCAGGTTATAGAGCTGCTTCATACAGCTGTGATTCAGGTTATAGAGCTGCTTCATACAGCTGTGATTCAGGTTATAGAGCTGCTTCATACAGCTGTGATTCAGGTTATAGAGCTGCTTCATACAGCTGTGATTCAGGTTATAGAGCTGCTTCATACAGCTGTGATTCAGGTTATAGAGCTGCTTCACACAGCTGTGATTCAGGTTATAGAGCTGCTTCATACAGCTGTGATTCAGGTTATAGAGCTGCTTCATACAGCTGTGATTCAGGTTATAGAGCTGCTTCACACAGCTGTGATTCAGGTTATAGAGCTGCTTACTGCTGTTCAGAGGAAAAAAGGTTTTGAAGCCGGAATGGACTCTTGCAGCTATTTGGTAATTTCATTTTTTCTTAACTTGCAGTACTTGTGTATTTGTCTTTTCTATCACTATGATAATTATGACTGTTATGTACCAAAACACAAACCCATATTCCTTGTATGAGAAAACTTCTTCTGATTTCAGATTTACATTTTCTTGGCGTGACTTCCCACCTCAGTCAGGAAGTCGAAGTGATGACGGGATAATTAGTCGTGAAATTAATGATGTTGATTTTTGATTTATCTTTATTTTTAGGCTGAGGAAAGAATCCTGAAAAGAGTTCGGAGGAAAATCCGCAACAAGCAGTCGGCTCAGGACAGCCGGAGGAGGAGGAAGGAGTACATCGACGGGCTGGAAAGCAGGTCTCACCTCAGACCATTAATCAACTAGGCATCATATAGAAAATCAATCCAAAACTATTAAGATAATCACTGTATCATAATCAGATATTGAATATCTTCAAGTTTTCAATCATTAGTGGGAAAAAAAATGAGATGAACACGTCATCTTATGCTATTTTATAAACTGAACAATGTATCAATATATCGATCAGATGAATTCATCATGAAAATAGTCTTTAGTTGCAAATTTATCTCACATCTCTGTGTGTGTGTGTGTGTGTGTGTGTGTGTCTGTGTGAACAGGGCAGTATCTTGCTCAACACAAAACAAGGAGCTTCAGAGGACAGTGGAGCAGCTGGAAAAACGCAACATGTACGACCACATTTGTTGTTGATTATTGACTGTTCACTGATCGATGAATGAATCTGGATCCATAAAAGGAACCGATGAGTCGCGTTTATTAAAGGATTTACGACGAGTCTTTTTGTGAGCCCCTCTGTGCTGCGTCAGTGTTTTTAGACAGTCAGACCCATCGAACGTGTTTACAGCAGCAGAGGGCTCTGTTTTCTTCTTCTTCTTGTTCTTTCTGTTGTCGTCTTCTTCTTCTTGTTCTTTCTGTTGTCTTCTTGTTCTTGTTCTTCTTGTTCTTCTGTTGTCGTCTTCTTCTTGTTCTTCTGTTGTCGTCTTCTTCTTCTTGTTCTTTCTGTTGTCGTCTTCTTCTTCTTGTTCTTCTGTTGTCGTCTTGTTCTTCTGTTGTCGTCTTCTTCTTGTTCTTTCTGTTGTCGTCTTCTTGTTCTTTCTGTTGTCGTCTTCTTCTTCTTCTTCTTCTTTCTGTTGTCTTCTTCTTCTTCTTCTTCTTTCTGTTGTCTTCTTCTTCTTCTTCTTCTTTCTGTTGTCTTCTTCTTCTTCTTCTTTCTGTTGTCGTCTTCTTCTTCTTTCTGTTGTCTTCTTCTTCTTCTTCTTCTTCTTTCTGTTGTCTTCTTCTTCTTCTTCTTTCTGTTGTCGTCTTCTTCTTCTTCTTCTTCTTTCTGTTGTCTTCTTCTTCTTCTTTCTGTTGTCTTCTTCTTCTTCTTCTTCTTTCTGTTGTCGTCTTCTTCTTCTTCTTTCTGTTGTCGTCTTCTTCTTCTTCTTTCTGTTGTCGTCTTCTTCTTCTTCTTTCTGTTGTCTTCTTCTTCTTCTTCTTCTTGTTCTTTCTGTTGTCGTCTTCTTCTTCTTCTTTCTGTTGTAGTCTTCTTCTTCTTTCTGTTGTCTTCTTCTTCTTCTTCTTTCTGTTGTCTTCTTCTTCTTCTTCTTCTTTCTGTTGTCGTCTTCTTCTTGTTCTTTCTGTTGTCGTCTTCTTCTTCTTTCTGTTGTCTTCTTCTTCTTCTTCTTCTTTCTGTTGTCTTCTTCTTCTTTCTGTTGTCTTCTTCTTCTTTCTGTTGTCTTCTTCTTCTTCTTCTTTCTGTTGTCGTCTTCTTCTTCTTCTTTCTGTTGTCGTCTTCTTCTTCTTCTTTCTGTTGTCGTCTTCTTCTTCTTCTTTCTGTTGTCTTCTTCTTCTTCTTCTTCTTGTTCTTTCTGTTGTCGTCTTCTTCTTGTTCTTTCTGTTGTCGTCTTCTTCTTCTTTCTGTTGTCGTCTTCTTCTTCTTCTTTCTGTTGTCGTCTTCTTCTTCTTTCTGTTGTCTTCTTCTTCTTCTTGTTCTTTCTGTTGTCGTCTTCTTCTTGTTTTTCTTTCTGTTGTCGTCTTCTTCTTCTTTCTGTTGTCGTCTTCTTCTTGTTTTTCTTTCTGTTGTCGTCTTCTTGTTTTTCTTTCTGTTGTCTTCTTCTTCTTCTTCTTTCTGTTGTCTTCTTCTTCTTCTTTCTGTTGTCGTCTTCTTCTTCTTCTTTCTGTTGTCGTCTTCTTCTTCTTCTTCTTTCTGTTGTCGTCTTCTTCTTTCTGTTGTCGTCTTCTTCTTGTTCTTTCTGTTGTCGTCTTCTTCTTGTTCTTTCTGTTGTCGTCTTCTTCTTGTTCTTTCTGTTGTCGTCTTCTTCTTGTTCTTTCTGTTGTCGTCTTCTTCTTCTTCTTGTTCTTTCTGTTGTCGTCTTCTTCTTCTTCTTGTTCTTTCTGTTGTCGTCTTCTTCTTCTTCTTTCTGTTGTCTTCTTCTTCTTCTTCTTCTTGTTCTTTCTGTTGTCGTCTTCTTCTTGTTTTTCTTTCTGTTGTCGTCTTCTTTTTCTTTCTGTCGTCTTCTTTTTCTGTTGTCGTCTTTTTCTTTTTTTTGTTGCCCTCTCTGACGTCATTTTAAATCTCATATCGTCTACAATGATGATAATTAGTTTACCATTGATCAGCACTAATCTCTGCACTATCGTGTCAGATTGATGCTGATAGTTTGGATCTTATGACTATTTACGTTTTACAAATTTCCAGATTGTATTGATCTGTGAACCCTGATCATCTCATTTAGTTCTTGAAGATTAGTTGAGTTAAATTCAGATTTGAGATTTGTGGTATTTATCTGTTCGGGGTAATTTGTGGTGTAAAAGCAAAGAGGAAAAACTAAAGGAAGTCAAGTTAGTTTCACTCTGAAAAAGACGTTTTCTGTTTGATTTGACATTTCTGAGGTCAGATTACTGTTTATTACTCAGATTACTGCTAAATGTGATGCGATGATTAAAGTGTGTTCTTTCTGTTCAGGTCTCTGCTGACTCAGATGGGACGGCTTCAGTCTCTGATCAAACAGACGGTCAGTAAAGGAGCTCAGACCAGCACCTGCTTACTGGTAGGGTGTGTGTGTGTGTGTGTGTGCGCATTACGTTTCGGTGTCATTAAGATGTAATTGATTGCGGTTCAAGTTCTCATTTATTGTTTACAACAGTAAAATGTTTCCTCTCAGCTAAACATACAGAAGTGTTTTGTGTCGTGACAGAATAAAATCTGAATAAAACCGGATCTCAAATTCACTTCTAAAAAGAGATTTGCAGGAATAAGAAAAAGTGAATCAATAATTTCTAATTTTGTATAAATCTTGAGCCAGTTTCAACTGTAAATACATAATATTTCATGTCCATATTCTAAAGAGATGAATCGTGTGTGTATGTGTGTGCGTGTGTGTGTCCTCAGCTCGTCCTGGTCTCTCTGGGTCTCATCATCTTGCCGAGTTTCAGTCCGTTCAGCCGAAACTCGTCTCCAGACGACGACTACAGACCCTCAGGAGGTCAGTAACTTTCTGTTTAGATTGTATTTAATCCAGACTGTCTCCGACTATTTCAATAAATAAAATATATAGTGCTGGGCAACGATTACAATTTTTAATCGCGATTAATCGCATGGATTTTTTGCGATTATTCGCATTGTTATGGCAAAGTTCAATAATGAATTATAAAGTAGTGTGTTGTGCACTTTTATTTAAAAAGTACTGCTATATGAACTAAAGGGCAATAACATTTGGTTTGCAAACACTTATTAAAACAAATTAGGTGCTTTTTAACAGCAGTATTCCTTTTTCACAGCAGCAGTTCTATCTCTTCTATATCTGTGCTCAGTGTGTGACTGTATGTGAAACATTCCACTGCTGTGCAACAGGAACAACATGTTTCAGCACGTTTCAGCTAAATGTCTTCATGACAGTCAGAGCATGTGAATGCAGCTCTACTGTTCATCACTATGATGCTGTAACTCCGAGGTGATGATGGTGACCCAGCGATCAAAGAATAAAGACACTTTACCCACAATTTAGGTGTATTAGGTGCAGGTAGCATGTTTTATACTTGTGTATACTCATGTGAATATAATTCATACTTTGTTATCTTATTCTGAAAACCGGATGTTCGTCTGAAGAAACCGGATGTTGTCTCACATTAATCTCATACATGCCGTCATTCGTTGCGATCCTGAAGGTGCGTTCACACCAAACGCGATGCGAATACTAGTCGATACTAATCAGCTGCAGTTTGTCTCGACTTCTCTGTGGCTTTTGTTAGCTTGTCTTGCTTTAGTTTATCTAACTATACTTCTCCCACACGCTGCATCAACGTAGTCTGCTGAAGACTTCCTCCACTGCTGCCAGTGAGCAATGGACTATCAAAATAAAAAAATGCGTTAACGCCGATAAAATAATTGTCGGCGTTAATTAATGAATGCGTTAACGCTAAATTAACGCGTTAACTTGCCCAGCACTAAAAATATACTGAAACATGGATTTGTCTCTTAGACTTTGAATTAGAGGATTTGATTAACTCTCAATCGAGACATTTTAGAAAGAAGTTCAACTGAAAAACATTCGGATCAAATAAGGAAGTAAAACTGTTCATGTTCCATTTTGTATTCATTCAATTTTTTTTTTTTCTCCTCACTGCAATTTATTCTAATTAACTGTATAAAGGGTTAAAATAATACAGGAAAATATTATCATAAGAAATCATTATTCACCTTTTCACTTATTTAATAATAATAATTAAATTGATTTATATTGCACGTATCAAAATCAGAGATCACAAAGTACTTTGCTAAGTACAAGCTAAAGAGAAAAAGAAAAAACACACATACAAACCATAATAAATAAGATGAGGTCATACTTCCAGTAAACCTACAAACCTTAATTTGAAGTGTTGTGATTAATTTATTGTAACAGATATAAAATACTGTCGGAGCTTAAAGTACTGCGTACTAGTACTCACCGGTACACAGTAGTACACATTTCTACATTTTTCTTTTTTTGCCTCATAAGCTGTAAAAACATGAAAACAATGTCGATATCATCTGGACGAGTGATGAGAGGACGCTACAATTCATAGATACAATATTCACATTCTTTTTGTAAAATAATTAGAAAGCAGTTAAATTTGTGAACAAATAAAATTAGTTCGTGAAAAGTTAGTGAATCTGCATTTTTGATTTACAGAATATGATTGAACATTTCCATAACAATCCTATGTTCAGATGAAGGCTGTGATATGTGTGTTATCTATAGGAATGACAATAGAATGATATATATATTAGTGCTGGGCAACCATTAAAATTTTTAATCACGATTAATCTCATTGTTATGTCAAAGTTCAATAATGAATTCAAAAGTAGTGTATTGCTCACTTTTATTTTGAAAGTTCTGCTCTATGAACTACAGGTGAATAACATTGTGTGTAAACACTTTAAACACATCAGGTTGTTGTTAGCAGCAGTATTCTCTTCACACAGCAGCAGTTCTATCTCTTCTATATCTGTGCTCAGTGTGTGACTGTGTGTGAAACGATGAACATGTTTCACACGTTCATCTACATGTGTGTGTTGAGTCTTCATCACAGTCAGAGCATGTGATGCAGCTCTACTCTTCATCACTATGATGCAGGTCTACTCTTCATCACTATGATGCAGGTCTACTCTTCATCACTATGATGCAGCTCTACTCTTCATCACTATGATGCAGCTCTACTCTTCATCACTATGATGCTGCTCTACTCTTCATCACTATGATGCAGCTCTACTCTTCATCACTATGATGCTGTAACTCAGAGGTGATGAAGGTGATCCAGCTCTACTCTTCATCACTATGATGCTGTAACTCAGAGGTGATGAAGGTGACCCAGCTCTACTCTTCATCACTATGATGCTGTAACTCAGAGGTGATGATGGTGACCCAGCTCTACTCTTCATCACTATAATGCTGTAACTCAGAGGTGATGATGGTGACCCAGCTCTACTCTTCATCACTATGTGTGTTCTTCTGGTGACGGTGCGTGTTGAGGCTCATACGTGACGTCATTCGTTGAGATCCTAAAGCTGCGTTCACAACAAACGCGACGTGAACGCAGCTTGAGAACATTCCTCAGACCGACATCTCCCACAACACTCACCTGCAGTTTGTCTCCACTTCTCTGCAGCATCTGTTAGCTTGTGTTGCTTTAGTTTATCTAAACGTCTCCCACACGCTGCACCAACGTAGTCTGAAGACTTCCTCCACCGCTGCCAGTGAGCAACGCACTTTACAAATAATAATTTAAAAAACTGCGTTAATGCGCGATAAAATAATTGTCGGCGTTAATTAATGAATGCATTAACGCGATAATAACACGTTAACTTGCCCAGCACTAATATAAATGCATAGTTGTAAGTAAAAAGCTCAAACTATATCTCCTCGTATCTTTAACGGACTGATGAATTCATAAAGTGTCTCTTTATCCCGACTGATCCGCTGCTCATAAAACCTGAATGAAATTATCAATATCAAATAAATAGGAAGGAGGAAGAGATCGTAAAGTTATGAATCGGTTGTTTTGCTGATGTTTTTCTTCATTCCTTCAATTATTGTAAAGAAGATAGAAACGGCACAATTCAGACACCAAATGTTTTATTTACATCTGAAATAGTTTTGTCCCCGAAAGAAGAAGAATGAAATGAATCAAACTTCCATTTAGTTCATGAACCCACATTGTTATATACACTTTTTCTACCGGTCCAGAAACGATCATTGTTGAACCGCTGGGCTGTAAATATTGTTTATTTTATATATATATATTTATTATGTATCAGTCAGTCAGTTTTTCTGTGGTTAAATCAAGAGGTTTAAACTGTGATTACATCATCTGATGTTTAAACAGTAACTCTAGATTAACCTTCTGTTTCTATTGTCAAGTCTGAAGAAAAGTTTGATAAAGTTCACTCCAGCTTGTTCTAGGCTGCTTTTATTGTGAAACTCTTGAAACAGGAAGCTGTTCCTGTTTAAATCTAAGCTTCCTGTTTCTTAGACCAATGACTGCTGATTTCTTCTCTTGTTATTGAGCTGTTGCTTAGAGGATCTTAGTTCTGCAGAATGGACTCAATCATGCAGATGTAAAGTCAAAATCAAATCCTCTTCCATCTTTCTAGTTATTTCCAGAAACATCCTCACAGATCCCTCCGTCTCCCAGCCGACAGCAGACGACGCTGATGTTCCAGCTGTACGGTCCGACTCCTCGTCACCACCCTTTGAACTCGGCCAATCAGGACCTCCAGAGGCTGTCGCTATCCTCCAAGAGCCAATAGAACCCCCTGAAAGTACCGGCTCTGATGGGAGCCGATCAGGGAACGACTCGGCTCTGGTCTCCGGACCAGCTGAGCCGCTGGTTCTGGGTCTGAGGTCAGCGGGGGGGAAAGGAAGTGATGTCACCAAACCTGCACATGCTGACGAGATGTAAATCGATGTTTTCACCACAAAGGATTTCATGTTCGATGTCGAGCTCAAAGTCAAAACCAGCAATGGACGCTCTGAATAATTTGTCTGGAATTAATTCATTGATTGGTGGTTAACCATTTATTCTACTTTTAGCTTCAATGAATAGTTGGATATTTTGACAAAATTTGCTAATTTGCTTTTTTGTTAAGAGTTAGTTGGGAAATTAAAAACCACAGTGAGTAAGAAGCTGAAGCCAGTTGATCGCCACAGAGACTAGAAACCGGTAAAAACCTCCACCCAGTAAAGCTCACTGTTTACACGTTTGGTGGTGACTTTAAAAATGACCAGTGGTGTTTTTTAACGGAGGCTCAAAGTGTCATCTTTTTTCCAGCCCTTGTGCTAAGCTATGCTCACTGTTCAGAAATACATCTGAAGGTGTAACTTCACCCTTTAACCAGTTTATTTTAGAGTTTATACTCAAACTCCAAAAGAAAATTCTTGTTTTTTTCAGCCGGGCTTTTATTTGCTAACTTTGCACTTCTTCCATCTTAGCGATTTGGGAAACATGGTGATGGAAATGTATATCTGTGTAATTAAATTAAAGTGTTACAGAAATGAATTCAGAAGCGTGTCTCTTAATCTGCTTTGAAGTAAACAGGATTAGTTATTGTAGGGTATGGATCTAATCACAATATGTTGATTACGTGTGTTTGTATAAGTCACTTCAGATCTATTTTACCCGAGAGACCCCATGGGGTTAGGGTTAGGGTTGGGTTAGGGTTATTGGGAAACAGTGCTGTGAATACAGCCCAGTCCCCGGTTAGGTTTAGTTAAGAGCGGGGCCCTCCTAAGAGGGCCACGAGGGGCACTGGCACAAGGGGGCTGTCCTTTAAAAAGGCTTTAATAAAAACCCTTAAAGCTTAGCTTGATTGATTCACTGTGATTATTAAGCGTCTTCAGAAAGCTGTCAAAATCCTCTCTCGAGTGAGGCCACACCCCCCAGATGTCATCTAAAAATCTGTAATAGTACAGAGGTTTTTTAGGACATATCTTCAGAGCCGACGCCTCCCATTCCGCCATGAAGATATTTGCATATGCGGGAGCAAATTTCTTCCCCATGGCTGTACCTTTAATTTGAAGGAAGAATTCTCCATTAAATGTGAAATCATTTTTGGTCAAATTAATCTCTAATAACTGTAATAATTCTTTTTCTGGTCTTTTTTTGTTTGGGTGTTTCCGAAATACATTTTTTATGGCCTGCATGCCTTCTTTGAAGTCAATGTTAGTATATAGACTGTCTATGTCAATCGTGAATAGAATAGAGTTGTCAGGAATGTGTAGTTTTTTCACTATGTTAACAAAGTGGTACGTGTCCTTTATGTAACTAGGATGTGTGGTCGAGAGAGGATTGAGGAAGTAATCCAGGTACTCTGCAGTGCAATATGTTTCACTGCTGCAGTCAGACACGATGGGTCTACCTGGAGGGATTTCATGTGGCTTGCTCCACTTATTTGGATCCTTGTGGATTTTAGGCAGCATATAGAATAATCTGGCTCTGGGTTCCGAGCTGGGTTAGGGTTAGGGTTAGGGTTAGGTTTAGTTAAGAGCGGGGCCCTCCTAAGAGGGCCACGAGGGGCACTGGCACAAGGGGGCTGTCCTTTAAAAAGGCTTTGATAAAAACCCTTAAAAATCAATTGAAACAATTTTATTAAAAACAGCCTGACAGCAGAGCAACCGCCAGCGGGACAGACGGAGAGGAGATGCTAAAAGGGGAAGGGGAGTTTAAAAAGCAGGCAAACAAGGGGACAAGGGAATAAAAGCATAATCACACACAGTAATTCCCCAACAAATATATAAATAACAAGTATAAATAAAATTAAAACACTGATATGTTATATAAAAAGATAATTTAACATATAATAAATGTATATACACACAACCCACATCTAAAACTTTAATAAGATAAATAAATGAATAGATAAGTGCTTTAAAAAAATAAATTAAGTAATAAGTGCTTTAAAATGTAAAAACATGCAAAAGTGGAAAAATGTGTAAAATCATGCCAAATAACCCTATTCAAAAGTCAGCCGTAACGGGAGTCTAAAAAATGGGCCTCGTCTGCCTGTGGGGGAGAGGGAAGGACATAGGGTGCATCTCCAACATGGGAAGATTAAAATAAATAAATAAATAAAAGATCATAAAAAATATAAATAAATAATTTAACAATAATACAAAATTAAAATAGTTAAACGGGTGAATACAAACATGCATGATATATTAAAACCACACGTGAAAGACAAGTATAAATATATGAATATATATAAAATATAAATAAATAAATAAACATGTATATAATATAAGGGAAATACCATGGTGGAGATGTAATGGGGGTGAGAGAAGGGACGAGGGGATGGCAGGCGAGGCTCCAATAAAAACAGACTGAGAGTTAATATTTTTCATTTAGCCCAAGGGGGTCTATGGTTCCCAGTCTGTGGATCCACTTCCTCTCCGCTGCTTGCCGCTGTGCCGTGCTCCACTGCCCGCTGCTCTCCAGGCCCACACTTTGGAGACCATGTGAGCCATGGAGTTTAAAATGTGCATATAGGACGCTCGTGCCATTCCCACTATTGATCATATAAAAATGCTGCTTAATTCTAAGATGCAGCTCATTCTTTGTCTCCCCCACGTATAGTTTGTGGCAGGCCCCGCATCTGAGAGCATAGACCACATTGGAAGCTGTGGGTGGCAGGGCCTGCCCCAAGTTAAAACCGAGTCTACTCTGGGGGTTAAAAACGTGGGGGAGATGCATAAAACCGATCTCCGAGCCTCGAAGCGCCTCCCTCCTGGTCTCTTTCTTGTTGAGGTTAGTGTGGACCAGGATGTCTTTAAGATTTTTATTTCTACGAAAGGCGGAGATCACACGGCTGTCCTCCAGGGCGGCACAGTGTTCCCTCGCCCCCTGAAAATTGCTCTTAATGGTTTTGAGTAAGTTGTGGGTAGCCTCTGAAAAGGTTAAAATCAAGGGGACGAGGGACTGGGCAGGCGGTGGTGGGGTGTCGGTGCCGCCTCTGAAGGTGTCGGCGACCTCCGCCTTAATCGTTCTCAGGAAGCGCTTCGAGTAACCCCTGAGTCTCAATGCGCCAAAAAGGGTGCTGGTTGCCTCCTCCACATGGCCCGGGAGGGTACAGATCCTGTGGAACCGGATCAGCTGAGACTTGATGAGACCTCTGTAGGTGTGTTTGGGGTGATAACTGGATTTATGGAGGAGGGCGTGGCGGTCCGTTTCCTTAAAGTGAACTTTCGTGGCCAGGGTTTTGTTCTGGTCGCTGGATTCTTGGAAGAAAACCCTGGCGTCCAGGAACTCGACCGACAGGTGTTGAAGGTTATGTTTGAGTTTTATTTTGGGGTGATGTGAATTTAAAGTGTCCAAAAAGGTGTGAAAGTGCTCTTCAGTGTGGTCCCAGAGGCCGAAGATGTCATCCAGGTTAGGGTTAGGGTTAGGTGCAGGGGAAAAAAAGCTCTGGCTGCCTTTAGGCAGTCAGAGGGCACGGGCACACAAATTATAGGCATTAACACTTGTAATTCTCAAAAGGGTTTTGTATTATGTGTTGTATATTTTTAATATTTTGCAGGTGTCCTTGCGGGTCTCCAAGAGGAGGTGTCCCCGCCCTCATCAGAGGAGGTAAGTCCATCGTTTGATCCACTGGCTCTAATTATTTTGGTTAAGACCATGTGGATAAACTGTATTAAGTTTATTAATCCACTGTCTTTCTTTTGCCAGTCGCTGTCTATCCGACCACCAGGATCCTGACTCCAACCCCATGATGAGGAGGTTTTCCCTCCCATGTTGTCTAAAGTGTTCATAGAGGTGAGTTACTTCATTAATTTTATCAATTAGGTTCAGGTGTTGCTTCAGTCTTAGTATTAAACTGTTCTTGGTTTGCCCAATATACAGTTTTTTGCAGACCCCGCACTCAATACAATACACCAAATTCATTGACCCTGGCTTGGTCAGATGCCAAACAGGTGCACTCAATTGAGTGTGTTGGTTCACCATGAATTTAGTACTTTTGAAGTATCTGTTGTGCTTGTCATTTTTATGTTTTCCGCCCAGGGAGGCATGTACTAGAAGATCTTTTACGTTTTTGTTTCTTCTGAACGCTGCTATAATTTTAAAATCCAAGAGTGATTCCACTTCGTCCTGTACCCTCTTGAAGTTACTTTTAACCTTGGCAGTCAAGGTCCTAGAGGCCGGAGAAAAGGTGGAGACAAAGGGGAGCAGATGATGGTTCTTATCCTCCCCCCTGGGTTTCAGGCCTAGTTGGTAGTCCCGCTGGACCAGAGATCAGTCTCAGTCCATCTTATTGTGTTTAGAAACACTTATTTGTTCATCCTATTCTTAAGAATAAAAGTTTTTTTTAAAACTGGGCTGTAGAAGTCCCTACACGATCCTTGCACTTTATTGGTGGAGGAGCCTTTTCCAATTGGGTTAGCAGTCCGCTCTTATTATTGCATGCGCTTGGTTGTTTGCTGAGATCTTACTTTGTATAAGAGTGCCTCGCTTGGGAGGGTTTAAAAAACATTTTTTTGACGTGTTTTGCGGTGGTTTGCACAGTGCTTGCTGCATAGGTGCCTTCTTAGAGGGGCTGCCCCCAGGAAGGGTTCTTTAGATCGCCTGTGTTTTGGGAGAACCTTGTAATAAGGGACTTATAGGGAGGGCTCCTCTTTTAAGGATAGAGAGGGTGGCCCGCCCCCCCCCCCCCCCCCTACCCCCCAGAGAAGAAATAAATATAAATTTCTTTCTATAATTGTTGGGAAGGAAGGGGCTTTTCTTTCCATAATTATTGGGAGGGAGGGGGTTTCTTGTTGCAGAAAGGGTGAATAATTTGATAAAAATCAGCGGGTTTCAATTCCCCCCGAAAAAAATCTCTTTTAGTAATTGGACTGAGTTCTTCTGGCCTGGTGTTTTGTAAAATAACTTATTTGTTCACCATTTGGGGTGAATAATAGGACATAAATCAGTGGGTTTAGAAAATAAATTTGTTTTTCCTTTTTTTCCCCTTGTTTTGAGTTTGACATCCAAGATTTTATATTTGAGAGGGTTATGGAGGAATGGACCACAGTGGTCAGAAGGGGGAGGAGGGGGAGGGGGAGTAGTAGAGCCCCCCAACACAACAGGGAAGGGGGGTATCTGGAGAGGGAGGGGGTATTGGGGAACCAGCCGGAGAGGATGGAAAGAAGGTATTTCAAATTGCTTCAAGCTATACATCATGCGGAAGTAATTGAGAATACTTACCAGACAGACCGCTTTCCGGTGGGTATGCTGAA
Source organism: Ophthalmolycus amberensis (assembly GCA_024529925.1). NCBI lineage: Eukaryota > Metazoa > Chordata > Actinopteri > Perciformes > Zoarcidae > Ophthalmolycus > Ophthalmolycus amberensis. The sequence goes on from JAFEUB010001681.1 coordinate 101,344, forward strand.
ACAAGTGAACAAACTAACAGCATTTATTAAACCATCATCCCCCAATATGGCAACAACTTCTAGGGTCAGGAACAACACTGACCAATGGATGAGAAATAACATGAACATCCTGAAAGATCATTACGATTCGGTGATTGCCCTCGCCTTGGAGGACCTCCCGGTGTTTGATAGGGTGGCATGGGACAAAGCAATGGCATACGGTAGAGCCAGATACAAACGACGCCTCACCGAGACTTCCATTGCCACCCTCTCAACCTTAGTGGGGGGACCCCCCATGGTGGGGGGATTGGGTGTTGTGGCTGGGGAGCTGAGCGAGGGAGAGTGGCCTTTTCTGCCATCAACAGACCGGATTAGGCTGAATGGCCACTCAGGTCCCACTTCTGGCAGTGGTCCTGGGCCTAGAGTGGTCCAGACACCTTTGCCACCTCGGGCAGACTGGCCACGTCGTCCAATTTTTGGGCCTCGTTCCATCTCTGGCCCTGACCTTGGTCCCAGTCCTGACCCTGGACATCCTTCCCTCCTCGGGCCCCGCCCCGGCCCAAACCCTAACCCCAACCAATCGCTTGGTCTTGGTCCCGATTCAGGCCCTCACCCCAACTTAATTCTCAAATCTGGTCGTGAGGGGAATGGTATTCGGGATAGCCATTCAAAAGGGACCCCCCCAAGGGCTACTCCATACCATGTACCTAGCCCTGTTGTAGGGGAGCCCGTCCGGGTGGATTCAGAGTTGGAATTGGCGGGGAGTCCTCAGGTTTGCATAGTAGACATCCATCTAGCTACACTTACTAGTAGTCTAGACAGCAACCTGGGGCCCCGACCCAATTTTGAGCGGAGTATGTCTGAGAGCTTAGAACTGAAGGAGGCAGGGGGCGATGAGAGGGTTGACCTGTCTGACCCTGAAGAGAGCGAGGCTCCACAGACCAATGTGGCAGTGGTCTTACGAGACTCACAACAAATGGTGGAGGTGGGGAGTCGACCCACTTTGGAGGGAGAGGCTTCCCCTAGACGGGAGGTTTACCCCCCTGGGGGGCGAGTCCTCTCCTACCACCATACCACCCGCCACCTTACTACATTTTATAAAGTAAGGGATTGGAGCCTTGTTATTACACAATCGGTGTTGGTGATTGGGGATTCAAATCTGTCTAGGATTCCACGCC
>JAFEUB010001681.1:107500-121479 GCA_024529925.1 Ophthalmolycus amberensis
AGGGTTAGGGTTAGGGTTAGGGTTAGGGTTAGGGTTAGGGTTAGGGTTAGGGTTAGGGTTAGGGTTAGGGTTAGGGTTAGGGTTAGGGTTAGGGTTAGGGTTAGGGTTAGGGTTAGGGTTAGGGTTAGGGTTAGGGTTAGGGTTAGGGTTAGGGTTAGGGTTAGGGTTAGGGTTAGGGTTAGGGTTAGGGTTAGGGTTAGGGTTAGGGTTAGGGTTAGGGTTAGGGTTAGGGTTAGGGTTAGGGTTAGGGTTAGGGTTAGGGTTAGGGTTAGGGTTAGGGTTAGGGTTAGGGTTAGGGTTAGGGTTAGGGTTAGGGTTAGGGTTAGGGTTAGGGTTAGGGTTAGGGTTAGGGTTAGGGTTAGGGTTAGGGTTAGGGTTAGGGTTAGGGTTAGGGTTAGGGTTAGGGTTAGGGTTAGGGTTAGGGTTAGGGTTAGGGTTAGGGTTAGGGTTAGGGTTAGGGTTAGGGTTAGGGTTAGGGTTAGGGTTAGGGTTAGGGTTAGGGTTAGGGTTAGGGTTAGGGTTAGGGTTAGGGTTAGGGTTAGGGTTAGGGTTAGGGTTAGGGTTAGGGTTAGGGTTAGGGTTAGGGTTAGGGTTAGGGTTAGGGTTAGGGTTAGGGTTAGGGTTAGGGTTAGGGTTAGGGTTAGGGTTAGGGTTAGGGTTAGGGTTAGGGTTAGGGTTAGGGTTAGGGTTAGGGTTAGGGTTAGGGTTAGGGTTAGGGTTAGGGTTAGGGTTAGGGTTAGGGTTAGGGTTAGGGTTAGGGTTAGGGTTAGGGTTAGGGTTAGGGTTAGGGTTAGGGTTAGGGTTAGGGTTAGGGTTAGGGTTAGGGTTAGGGTTAGGGTTAGGGTTAGGGTTAGGGTTAGGGTTAGGGTTAGGGTTAGGGTTAGGGTTAGGGTTAGGGTTAGGGTTAGGGTTAGGGTTAGGGTTAGGGTTAGGGTTAGGGTTAGGGTTAGGGTTAGGGTTAGGGTTAGGGTTAGGGTTAGGGTTAGGGTTAGGGTTAGGGTTAGGGTTAGGGTTAGGGTTAGGGTTAGGGTTAGGGTTAGGGTTAGGGTTAGGGTTAGGGTTAGGGTTAGGGTTAGGGTTAGGGTTAGGGTTAGGGTTAGGGTTAGGGTTAGGGTTAGGGTTAGGGTTAGGGTTAGGGTTAGGGTTAGGGTTAGGGTTAGGGTTAGGGTTAGGGTTAGGGTTAGGGTTAGGGTTAGGGTTAGGGTTAGGGTTAGGGTTAGGGTTAGGGTTAGGGTTAGGGTTAGGGTTAGGGTTAGGGTTAGGGTTAGGGTTAGGGTTAGGGTTAGGGTTAGGGTTAGGGTTAGGGTTAGGGTTAGGGTTAGGGTTAGGGTTAGGGTTAGGGTTAGGGTTAGGGTTAGGGTTAGGGTTAGGGTTAGGGTTAGGGTTAGGGTTAGGGTTAGGGTTAGGGTTAGGGTTAGGGTTAGGGTTAGGGTTAGGGTTAGGGTTAGGGTTAGGGTTAGGGTTAGGGTTAGGGTTAGGGTTAGGGTTAGGGTTAGGGTTAGGGTTAGGGTTAGGGTTAGGGTTAGGGTTAGGGTTAGGGTTAGGGTTAGGGTTAGGGTTAGGGTTAGGGTTAGGGTTAGGGTTAGGGTTAGGGTTAGGGTTAGGGTTAGGGTTAGGGTTAGGGTTAGGGTTAGGGTTAGGGTTAGGGTTAGGGTTAGGGTTAGGGTTAGGGTTAGGGTTAGGGTTAGGGTTAGGGTTAGGGTTAGGGTTAGGGTTAGGGTTAGGGTTAGGGTTAGGGTTAGGGTTAGGGTTAGGGTTAGGGTTAGGGTTAGGGTTAGGGTTAGGGTTAGGGTTAGGGTTAGGGTTAGGGTTAGGGTTAGGGTTAGGGTTAGGGTTAGGGTTAGGGTTAGGGTTAGGGTTAGGGTTAGGGTTAGGGTTAGGGTTAGGGTTAGGGTTAGGGTTAGGGTTAGGGTTAGGGTTAGGGTTAGGGTTAGGGTTAGGGTTAGGGTTAGGGTTAGGGTTAGGGTTAGGGTTAGGGTTAGGGTTAGGGTTAGGGTTAGGGTTAGGGTTAGGGTTAGGGTTAGGGTTAGGGTTAGGGTTAGGGTTAGGGTTAGGGTTAGGGTTAGGGTTAGGGTTAGGGTTAGGGTTAGGGTTAGGGTTAGGGTTAGGGTTAGGGTTAGGGTTAGGGTTAGGGTTAGGGTTAGGGTTAGGGTTAGGGTTAGGGTTAGGGTTAGGGTTAGGGTTAGGGTTAGGGTTAGGGTTAGGGTTAGGGTTAGGGTTAGGGTTAGGGTTAGGGTTAGGGTTAGGGTTAGGGTTAGGGTTAGGGTTAGGGTTAGGGTTAGGGTTAGGGTTAGGGTTAGGGTTAGGGTTAGGGTTAGGGTTAGGGTTAGGGTTAGGGTTAGGGTTAGGGTTAGGGTTAGGGTTAGGGTTAGGGTTAGGGTTAGGGTTAGGGTTAGGGTTAGGGTTAGGGTTAGGGTTAGGGTTAGGGTTAGGGTTAGGGTTAGGGTTAGGGTTAGGGTTAGGGTTAGGGTTAGGGTTAGGGTTAGGGTTAGGGTTAGGGTTAGGGTTAGGGTTAGGGTTAGGGTTAGGGTTAGGGTTAGGGTTAGGGTTAGGGTTAGGGTTAGGGTTAGGGTTAGGGTTAGGGTTAGGGTTAGGGTTAGGGTTAGGGTTAGGGTTAGGGTTAGGGTTAGGGTTAGGGTTAGGGTTAGGGTTAGGGTTAGGGTTAGGGTTAGGGTTAGGGTTAGGGTTAGGGTTAGGGTTAGGGTTAGGGTTAGGGTTAGGGTTAGGGTTAGGGTTAGGGTTAGGGTTAGGGTTAGGGTTAGGGTTAGGGTTAGGGTTAGGGTTAGGGTTAGGGTTAGGGTTAGGGTTAGGGTTAGGGTTAGGGTTAGGGTTAGGGTTAGGGTTAGGGTTAGGGTTAGGGTTAGGGTTAGGGTTAGGGTTAGGGTTAGGGTTAGGGTTAGGGTTAGGGTTAGGGTTAGGGTTAGGGTTAGGGTTAGGGTTAGGGTTAGGGTTAGGGTTAGGGTTAGGGTTAGGGTTAGGGTTAGGGTTAGGGTTAGGGTTAGGGTTAGGGTTAGGGTTAGGGTTAGGGTTAGGGTTAGGGTTAGGGTTAGGGTTAGGGTTAGGGTTAGGGTTAGGGTTAGGGTTAGGGTTAGGGTTAGGGTTAGGGTTAGGGTTAGGGTTAGGGTTAGGGTTAGGGTTAGGGTTAGGGTTAGGGTTAGGGTTAGGGTTAGGGTTAGGGTTAGGGTTAGGGTTAGGGTTAGGGTTAGGGTTAGGGTTAGGGTTAGGGTTAGGGTTAGGGTTAGGGTTAGGGTTAGGGTTAGGGTTAGGGTTAGGGTTAGGGTTAGGGTTAGGGTTAGGGTTAGGGTTAGGGTTAGGGTTAGGGTTAGGGTTAGGGTTAGGGTTAGGGTTAGGGTTAGGGTTAGGGTTAGGGTTAGGGTTAGGGTTAGGGTTAGGGTTAGGGTTAGGGTTAGGGTTAGGGTTAGGGTTAGGGTTAGGGTTAGGGTTAGGGTTAGGGTTAGGGTTAGGGTTAGGGTTAGGGTTAGGGTTAGGGTTAGGGTTAGGGTTAGGGTTAGGGTTAGGGTTAGGGTTAGGGTTAGGGTTAGGGTTAGGGTTAGGGTTAGGGTTAGGGTTAGGGTTAGGGTTAGGGTTAGGGTTAGGGTTAGGGTTAGGGTTAGGGTTAGGGTTAGGGTTAGGGTTAGGGTTAGGGTTAGGGTTAGGGTTAGGGTTAGGGTTAGGGTTAGGGTTAGGGTTAGGGTTAGGGTTAGGGTTAGGGTTAGGGTTAGGGTTAGGGTTAGGGTTAGGGTTAGGGTTAGGGTTAGGGTTAGGGTTAGGGTTAGGGTTAGGGTTAGGGTTAGGGTTAGGGTTAGGGTTAGGGTTAGGGTTAGGGTTAGGGTTAGGGTTAGGGTTAGGGTTAGGGTTAGGGTTAGGGTTAGGGTTAGGGTTAGGGTTAGGGTTAGGGTTAGGGTTAGGGTTAGGGTTAGGGTTAGGGTTAGGGTTAGGGTTAGGGTTAGGGTTAGGGTTAGGGTTAGGGTTAGGGTTAGGGTTAGGGTTAGGGTTAGGGTTAGGGTTAGGGTTAGGGTTAGGGTTAGGGTTAGGGTTAGGGTTAGGGTTAGGGTTAGGGTTAGGGTTAGGGTTAGGGTTAGGGTTAGGGTTAGGGTTAGGGTTAGGGTTAGGGTTAGGGTTAGGGTTAGGGTTAGGGTTAGGGTTAGGGTTAGGGTTAGGGTTAGGGTTAGGGTTAGGGTTAGGGTTAGGGTTAGGGTTAGGGTTAGGGTTAGGGTTAGGGTTAGGGTTAGGGTTAGGGTTAGGGTTAGGGTTAGGGTTAGGGTTAGGGTTAGGGTTAGGGTTAGGGTTAGGGTTAGGGTTAGGGTTAGGGTTAGGGTTAGGGTTAGGGTTAGGGTTAGGGTTAGGGTTAGGGTTAGGGTTAGGGTTAGGGTTAGGGTTAGGGTTAGGGTTAGGGTTAGGGTTAGGGTTAGGGTTAGGGTTAGGGTTAGGGTTAGGGTTAGGGTTAGGGTTAGGGTTAGGGTTAGGGTTAGGGTTAGGGTTAGGGTTAGGGTTAGGGTTAGGGTTAGGGTTAGGGTTAGGGTTAGGGTTAGGGTTAGGGTTAGGGTTAGGGTTAGGGTTAGGGTTAGGGTTAGGGTTAGGGTTAGGGTTAGGGTTAGGGTTAGGGTTAGGGTTAGGGTTAGGGTTAGGGTTAGGGTTAGGGTTAGGGTTAGGGTTAGGGTTAGGGTTAGGGTTAGGGTTAGGGTTAGGGTTAGGGTTAGGGTTAGGGTTAGGGTTAGGGTTAGGGTTAGGGTTAGGGTTAGGGTTAGGGTTAGGGTTAGGGTTAGGGTTAGGGTTAGGGTTAGGGTTAGGGTTAGGGTTAGGGTTAGGGTTAGGGTTAGGGTTAGGGTTAGGGTTAGGGTTAGGGTTAGGGTTAGGGTTAGGGTTAGGGTTAGGGTTAGGGTTAGGGTTAGGGTTAGGGTTAGGGTTAGGGTTAGGGTTAGGGTTAGGGTTAGGGTTAGGGTTAGGGTTAGGGTTAGGGTTAGGGTTAGGGTTAGGGTTAGGGTTAGGGTTAGGGTTAGGGTTAGGGTTAGGGTTAGGGTTAGGGTTAGGGTTAGGGTTAGGGTTAGGGTTAGGGTTAGGGTTAGGGTTAGGGTTAGGGTTAGGGTTAGGGTTAGGGTTAGGGTTAGGGTTAGGGTTAGGGTTAGGGTTAGGGTTAGGGTTAGGGTTAGGGTTAGGGTTAGGGTTAGGGTTAGGGTTAGGGTTAGGGTTAGGGTTAGGGTTAGGGTTAGGGTTAGGGGGGGGGGGGTAGGGTTAGGGTTAGGGTTAGGGTTAGGGTTAGGGTTAGGGTTAGGGTTAGGGTTAGGGTTAGGGTTAGGGTTAGGGTTAGGGTTAGGGTTAGGGTTAGGGTTAGGGTTAGGGTTAGGGTTAGGGTTAGGGTTAGGGTTAGGGTTAGGGTTAGGGTTAGGGTTAGGGTTAGGGTTAGGGTTAGGGTTAGGGTTAGGGTTAGGGTTAGGGTTAGGGTTAGGGTTAGGGTTAGGGTTAGGGTTAGGGTTAGGGTTAGGGTTAGGGTTAGGGTTAGGGTTAGGGTTAGGGTTAGGGTTAGGGTTAGGGTTAGGGTTAGGGTTAGGGTTAGGGTTAGGGTTAGGGTTAGGGTTAGGGTTAGGGTTAGGGTTAGGGTTAGGGTTAGGGTTAGGGTTAGGGTTAGGGTTAGGGTTAGGGTTAGGGTTAGGGTTAGGGTTAGGGTTAGGGTTAGGGTTAGGGTTAGGGTTAGGGTTAGGGTTAGGGTTAGGGTTAGGGTTAGGGTTAGGGTTAGGGTTAGGGTTAGGGTTAGGGTTAGGGTTAGGGTTAGGGTTAGGGTTAGGGTTAGGGTTAGGGTTAGGGTTAGGGTTAGGGTTAGGGTTAGGGTTAGGGTTAGGGTTAGGGTTAGGGTTAGGGTTAGGGTTAGGGTTAGGGTTAGGGTTAGGGTTAGGGTTAGGGTTAGGGTTAGGGTTAGGGTTAGGGTTAGGGTTAGGGTTAGGGTTAGGGTTAGGGTTAGGGTTAGGGTTAGGGTTAGGGTTAGGGTTAGGGTTAGGGTTAGGGTTAGGGTTAGGGTTAGGGTTAGGGTTAGGGTTAGGGTTAGGGTTAGGGTTAGGGTTAGGGTTAGGGTTAGGGTTAGGGTTAGGGTTAGGGTTAGGGTTAGGGTTAGGGTTAGGGTTAGGGTTAGGGTTAGGGTTAGGGTTAGGGTTAGGGTTAGGGTTAGGGTTAGGGTTAGGGTTAGGGTTAGGGTTAGGGTTAGGGTTAGGGTTAGGGTTAGGGTTAGGGTTAGGGTTAGGGTTAGGGTTAGGGTTAGGGTTAGGGTTAGGGTTAGGGTTAGGGTTAGGGTTAGGGTTAGGGTTAGGGTTAGGGTTAGGGTTAGGGTTAGGGTTAGGGTTAGGGTTAGGGTTAGGGTTAGGGTTAGGGTTAGGGTTAGGGTTAGGGTTAGGGTTAGGGTTAGGGTTAGGGTTAGGGTTAGGGTTAGGGTTAGGGTTAGGGTTAGGGTTAGGGTTAGGGTTAGGGTTAGGGTTAGGGTTAGGGTTAGGGTTAGGGTTAGGGTTAGGGTTAGGGTTAGGGTTAGGGTTAGGGTTAGGGTTAGGGTTAGGGTTAGGGTTAGGGTTAGGGTTAGGGTTAGGGTTAGGGTTAGGGTTAGGGTTAGGGTTAGGGTTAGGGTTAGGGTTAGGGTTAGGGTTAGGGTTAGGGTTAGGGTTAGGGTTAGGGTTAGGTTAGGGTTAGGGTTAGGGTTAGGGTTAGGGTTAGTTAGGGTTAGGGTTAGGGTTAGGGTTAGGGTTAGGGTTAGGGTTAGGGTTAGGGTTAGGGTTAGGGTTAGGGTTAGGGTTAGGGTTAGGGTTAGGGTTAGGGTTAGGGTTAGGGTTAGGGTTAGGGTTAGGGTTAGGGTTAGGGTTAGGGTTAGGGTTAGGGTTAGGGTTAGGGTTAGGGTTAGGGTTAGGGTTAGGGTTAGGGTTAGGGTTAGGGTTAGGGTTAGGGTTAGGGTTAGGGTTAGGGTTAGGGTTAGGGTTAGGGTTAGGGTTAGGGTTAGGGTTAGGGTTAGGGTTAGGGTTAGGGTTAGGGTTAGGGTTAGGGTTAGGGTTAGGGTTAGGGTTAGGGTTAGGGTTAGGGTTAGGGTTAGGGTTAGGGTTAGGGTTAGGGTTAGGGTTAGGGTTAGGGTTAGGGTTAGGGTTAGGGTTAGGGTTAGGGTTAGGGTTAGGGTTAGGGTTAGGGTTAGGGTTAGGGTTAGGGTTAGGGTTAGGGTTAGGGTTAGGGTTAGGGTTAGGGTTAGGGTTAGGGTTAGGGTTAGGGTTAGGGTTAGGGTTAGGGTTAGGGTTAGGGTTAGGGTTAGGGTTAGGGTTAGGGTTAGGGTTAGGGTTAGGGTTAGGGTTAGGGTTAGGGTTAGGGTTAGGGTTAGGGTTAGGGTTAGGGTTAGGGTTAGGGTTAGGGTTAGGGTTAGGGTTAGGGTTAGGGTTAGGGTTAGGGTTAGGGTTAGGGTTAGGGTTAGGGTTAGGGTTAGGGTTAGGGTTAGGGTTAGGGTTAGGGTTAGGGTTAGGGTTAGGTTAGGGTTAGGGTTAGGGTTAGGGTTAGGGTTAGGGTTAGGGTTAGGGTTAGGGTTAGGGTTAGGGTTAGGGTTAGGGTTAGGGTTAGGGTTAGGGTTAGGGTTAGGGTTAGGGTTAGGGTTAGGGTTAGGGTTAGGGTTAGGGTTAGGGTTAGGGTTAGGGTTAGGGTTAGGGTTAGGGTTAGGGTTAGGGTTAGGGTTAGGGTTAGGGTTAGGGTTAGGGTTAGGGTTAGGGTTAGGGTTAGGGTTAGGGTTAGGGTTAGGGTTAGGGTTAGGGTTAGGGTTAGGGTTAGGGTTAGGGTTAGGGTTAGGGTTAGGGTTAGGGTTAGGGTTAGGGTTAGGGTTAGGGTTAGGGTTAGGGTTAGGGTTAGGGTTAGGGTTAGGGTTAGGGTTAGGGTTAGGGTTAGGGTTAGGGTTAGGGTTAGGGTTAGGGTTAGGGTTAGGGTTAGGGTTAGGGTTAGGGTTAGGGTTAGGGTTAGGGTTAGGGTTAGGGTTAGGGTTAGGGTTAGGGTTAGGGTTAGGGTTAGGGTTAGGGTTAGGGTTAGGGTTAGGGTTAGGGTTAGGGTTAGGGTTAGGGTTAGGTTAGGGTTAGGGTTAGGGTTAGGGTTAGGGTTAGGGTTAGGGTTAGGGTTAGGGTTAGGGTTAGGGTTAGGGTTAGGGTTAGGGTTAGGGTTAGGGTTAGGGTTAGGGTTAGGGTTAGGGTTAGGGTTAGGGTTAGGGTTAGGGTTAGGGTTAGGGTTAGGTTAGGGTTAGGGTTAGGGTTAGGGTTAGGGTTAGGGTTAGGGTTAGGGTTAGGGTTAGGGTTAGGGTTAGGGTTAGGGTTAGGGTTAGGGTTAGGGTTAGGGTTAGGGTTAGGGTTAGGGTTAGGGTTAGGGTTAGGGTTAGGGTTAGGGTTAGGGTTAGGGTTAGGGTTAGGGTTAGGGTTAGGGTTAGGGTTAGGGTTAGGGTTAGGGTTAGGGTTAGGGTTAGGGTTAGGGTTAGGGTTAGGGTTAGGGTTAGGGTTAGGGTTAGGGTTAGGGTTAGGGTTAGGGTTAGGGTTAGGGTTAGGGTTAGGGTTAGGGTTAGGGTTAGGGTTAGGGTTAGGGTTAGGGTTAGGGTTAGGGTTAGGGTTAGGGTTAGGGTTAGGGTTAGGGTTAGGGTTAGGGTTAGGGTTAGGGTTAGGGTTAGGGTTAGGGTTAGGGTTAGGGTTAGGGTTAGGGTTAGGGTTAGGGTTAGGGTTAGGGTTAGGGTTAGGGTTAGGGTTAGGGTTAGGGTTAGGGTTAGGGTTAGGGTTAGGGTTAGGGTTAGGGTTAGGGTTAGGGTTAGGGTTAGGGTTAGGGTTAGGGTTAGGGTTAGGGTTAGGGTTAGGGTTAGGGTTAGGGTTAGGGTTAGGGTTAGGGTTAGGGTTAGGGTTAGGGTTAGGGTTAGGGTTAGGGTTAGGGTTAGGGTTAGGGTTAGGGTTAGGGTTAGGGTTAGGGTTAGGGTTAGGGTTAGGGTTAGGGTTAGGGTTAGGGTTAGGGTTAGGGTTAGGGTTAGGGTTAGGGTTAGGGTTAGGGTTAGGGTTAGGGTTAGGGTTAGGGTTAGGGTTAGGGTTAGGGTTAGGGTTAGGGTTAGGGTTAGGGTTAGGGTTAGGGTTAGGGTTAGGGTTAGGGTTAGGGTTAGGGTTAGGGTTAGGGTTAGGGTTAGGGTTAGGGTTAGGGTTAGGGTTAGGGTTAGGGTTAGGGTTAGGGTTAGGGTTAGGGTTAGGGTTAGGGTTAGGGTTAGGGTTAGGGTTAGGGTTAGGGTTAGGGTTAGGGTTAGGGTTAGGGTTAGGGTTAGGGTTAGGGTTAGGGTTAGGGTTAGGGTTAGGGTTAGGGTTAGGGTTAGGGTTAGGGTTAGGGTTAGGGTTAGGGTTAGGGTTAGGGTTAGGGTTAGGGTTAGGGTTAGGGTTAGGGTTAGGGTTAGGGTTAGGGTTAGGGTTAGGGTTAGGGTTAGGGTTAGGGTTAGGGTTAGGGTTAGGGTTAGGGTTAGGGTTAGGGTTAGGGTTAGGGTTAGGGTTAGGGTTAGGGTTAGGGTTAGGGTTAGGGTTAGGGTTAGGGTTAGGGTTAGGGTTAGGGTTAGGGTTAGGGTTAGGGTTAGGGTTAGGGTTAGGGTTAGGGTTAGGGTTAGGGTTAGGGTTAGGGTTAGGGTTAGGGTTAGGGTTAGGGTTAGGGTTAGGGTTAGGGTTAGGGTTAGGGTTAGGGTTAGGTTAGGGTTAGGGTTAGGGTTAGGGTTAGGGTTAGGGTTAGGGTTAGGGTTAGGGTTAGGGTTAGGGTTAGGGTTAGGGTTAGGGTTAGGGTTAGGGTTAGGGTTAGGGTTAGGGTTAGGGTTAGGGTTAGGGTTAGGGTTAGGGTTAGGGTTAGGGTTAGGGTTAGGGTTAGGGTTAGGGTTAGGGTTAGGGTTAGGGTTAGGGTTAGGGTTAGGGTTAGGGTTAGGGTTAGGGTTAGGGTTAGGGTTAGGGTTAGGGTTAGGGTTAGGGTTAGGGTTAGGGTTAGGGTTAGGGTTAGGGTTAGGGTTAGGGTTAGGGTTAGGGTTAGGGTTAGGGTTAGGGTTAGGGTTAGGGTTAGGGTTAGGGTTAGGGTTAGGGTTAGGGTTAGGGTTAGGGTTAGGGTTAGGGTTAGGGTTAGGGTTAGGGTTAGGGTTAGGGTTAGGGTTAGGGTTAGGGTTAGGGTTAGGGTTAGGGTTAGGGTTAGGGTTAGGGTTAGGGTTAGGGTTAGGGTTAGGGTTAGGGTTAGGGTTAGGGTTAGGGTTAGGGTTAGGGTTAGGGTTAGGGTTAGGGTTAGGGTTAGGGTTAGGGTTAGGGTTAGGGTTAGGGTTAGGGTTAGGGTTAGGGTTAGGGTTAGGGTTAGGGTTAGGGTTAGGGTTAGGGTTAGGGTTAGGGTTAGGGTTAGGGTTAGGGTTAGGGTTAGGGTTAGGGTTAGGGTTAGGGTTAGGGTTAGGGTTAGGGTTAGGGTTAGGGTTAGGGTTAGGGTTAGGGTTAGGGTTAGGGTTAGGGTTAGGGTTAGGGTTAGGGTTAGGGTTAGGGTTAGGGTTAGGGTTAGGGTTAGGGTTAGGGTTAGGGTTAGGGTTAGGGTTAGGGTTAGGGTTTAGGGTTAGGGTTAGGGTTAGGGTTAGGGTTAGGGTTAGGGTTAGGGTTAGGGTTAGGGTTAGGGTTAGGGTTAGGGTTAGGGTTAGGGTTAGGGTTAGGGTTAGGGTTAGGGTTAGGGTTAGGGTTAGGGTTAGGGTTAGGGTTAGGGTTAGGGTTAGGGTTAGGGTTAGGGTTAGGGTTAGGGTTAGGGTTAGGGTTAGGGTTAGGGTTAGGGTTAGGGTTAGGGTTAGGGTTAGGGTTAGGGTTAGGGTTAGGGTTAGGGTTAGGGTTAGGGTTAGGGTTAGGGTTAGGGTTAGGGTTAGGGTTAGGGTTAGGGTTAGGGTTAGGGTTAGGGTTAGGGTTAGGGTTAGGGTTAGGGTTAGGGTTAGGGTTAGGGTTAGGGTTAGGGTTAGGGTTAGGGTTAGGGTTAGGGTTAGGGTTAGGGTTAGGGTTAGGGTTAGGGTTAGGGTTAGGGTTAGGGTTAGGGTTAGGGTTAGGGTTAGGGTTAGGGTTAGGGTTAGGGTTAGGGTTAGGGTTAGGGTTAGGGTTAGGGTTAGGGTTAGGGTTAGGGTTAGGGTTAGGGTTAGGGTTAGGGTTAGGGTTAGGGTTAGGGTTAGGGTTAGGGTTAGGGTTAGGGTTAGGGTTAGGGTTAGGGTTAGGGTTAGGGTTAGGGTTAGGGTTAGGGTTAGGGTTAGGGTTAGGGTTAGGGTTAGGGTTAGGGTTAGGGTTAGGGTTAGGGTTAGGGTTAGGGTTAGGGTTAGGGTTAGGGTTAGGGTTAGGGTTAGGGTTAGGGTTAGGGTTAGGGTTAGGGTTAGGGTTAGGGTTAGGGTTAGGGTTAGGGTTAGGGTTAGGGTTAGGGTTAGGGTTAGGGTTAGGGTTAGGGTTAGGGTTAGGGTTAGGGTTAGGGTTAGGGTTAGGGTTAGGGTTAGGGTTAGGGTTAGGGTTAGGGTTAGGGTTAGGGTTAGGGTTAGGGTTAGGGTTAGGGTTAGGGTTAGGGTTAGGGTTAGGGTTAGGGTTAGGGTTAGGGTTAGGGTTAGGGTTAGGGTTAGGGTTAGGGTTAGGGTTAGGGTTAGGGTTAGGGTTAGGGTTAGGGTTAGGGTTAGGGTTAGGGTTTAGGGTTAGGGTTAGGGTTAGGGTTAGGGTTAGGGTTAGGGTTAGGGTTAGGGTTAGGGTTAGGGTTAGGGTTAGGGTTAGGGTTAGGGTTAGGGTTAGGGTTAGGGTTAGGGTTAGGGTTAGGGTTAGGGTTAGGGTTAGGGTTAGGGTTAGGGTTAGGGTTAGGGTTAGGGTTAGGGTTAGGGTTAGGGTTAGGGTTAGGGTTAGGGTTAGGGTTAGGGTTAGGGTTAGGGTTAGGGTTAGGGTTAGGGTTAGGGTTAGGGTTAGGGTTAGGGTTAGGGTTAGGGTTAGGGTTAGGGTTAGGGTTAGGGTTAGGGTTAGGGTTAGGGTTAGGGTTAGGGTTAGGGTTAGGGTTAGGGTTAGGGTTAGGGTTAGGGTTAGGGTTAGGGTTAGGGTTAGGGTTAGGGTTAGGGTTAGGGTTAGGGTTAGGGTTAGGGTTAGGGTTAGGGTTAGGGTTAGGGTTAGGGTTAGGGTTAGGGTTAGGGTTAGGGTTAGGGTTAGGGTTAGGGTTAGGGTTAGGGTTAGGGTTAGGGTTAGGGTTAGGGTTAGGGTTAGGGTTAGGGTTAGGGTTAGGGTTAGGGTTAGGGTTAGGGTTAGGGTTAGGGTTAGGGTTAGGGTTAGGGTTAGGGTTAGGGTTAGGGTTAGGGTTAGGGTTAGGGTTAGGGTTAGGGTTAGGGTTAGGGTTAGGGTTAGGGTTAGGGTTAGGGTTAGGGTTAGGGTTAGGGTTAGGGTTAGGGTTAGGGTTAGGGTTAGGGTTAGGGTTAGGGTTAGGGTTAGGGTTAGGGTTAGGGTTAGGGTTAGGGTTAGGGTTAGGGTTAGGGTTAGGGTTAGGGTTAGGGTTAGGGTTAGGGTTAGGGTTAGGGTTAGGTTAGGGTTAGGGTTTTTAGGGTTAGGGTTAGGGTTAGGGTTAGGGTTAGGGTTAGGGTTAGGGTTAGGGTTAGGGTTAGGGTTAGGGTTAGGGTTAGGGTTAGGGTTAGGGTTAGGGTTAGGGTTAGGGTTAGGGTTAGGGTTAGGGTTAGGGTTAGGGTTAGGGTTAGGGTTAGGGTTAGGGTTAGGGTTAGGGTTAGGGTTAGGGTTAGGGTTAGGGTTAGGGTTAGGGTTAGGGTTAGGGTTAGGGTTAGGGTTAGGGTTAGGGTTAGGGTTAGGGTTAGGGTTAGGGTTAGGGTTAGGGTTAGGGTTAGGGTTAGGGTTAGGGTTAGGGTTAGGTTAGGGTTAGGGTTAGGGTTAGGGTTAGGGTTAGGGTTAGGGTTAGGGTTAGGGTTAGGGTTAGGGTTAGGGTTAGGGTTAGGTTAGGGTTAGGGTTAGGGTTAGGGTTAGGGTTAGGGTTAGGGTTAGGGTTAGGGTTAGGGTTAGGGTTAGGGTTAGGGTTAGGGTTAGGGTTAGGGTTAGGGTTAGGGTTAGGGTTAGGGTTAGGGTTAGGGTTAGGGTTAGGTAGTTAGGGTTAGGGTTAGGGTTAGGGTTAGGGTTAGGGTTAGGGTTAGGGTTAGGGTTAGGGTTAGGGTTAGGGTTAGGGTTAGGGTTAGGGTTAGGTTAGGGTTAGGGTTAGGGTTAGGGTTAGGGTTAGGGTTAGGGTTAGGGTTAGGGTTAGGGTTAGGGTTAGGGTTAGGGTTAGGGTTAGGGTTAGGGTTAGGGTTAGGGTTAGGGTTAGGGTTAGGGTTAGGGTTAGGGTTAGGGTTAGGGTTAGGGTTAGGGTTAGGGTTAGGGTTAGGGTTAGGGTTAGGGTTAGGGTTAGGGTTAGGGTTAGGGTTAGGGGGGGGGGGGGGGGGGGGGGGGGGGGGGGTTAGGGTTAGGGTTAGGGTTAGGGTAGGGTTAGGGGTTAGGGTTAGGGTTTAGGGTTAGGGTTAGGGTTAGGGTTAGGGTTAGGGTTAGGGTTAGGGTTAGGGTTAGGGTTAGGTTAGGGTTAGGGTTAGGGTTAGGGTTAGGGTTAGGGTTAGGGTTAGGGTTAGGGTTAGGGTTAGGGTTAGGGTTAGGGTTAGGGTTAGGGTTAGGTTAGGGTTAGGGTTAGGGTTAGGGTTAGGGTTAGGGTTAGGGTTAGGGTTAGGGTTAGGGTTAGGGTTAGGGTTAGGGTTAGGGTTAGGGTTAGGGTTAGGGTTAGGGTTAGGGTTAGGGTTAGGGTTAGGGTTAGGGGTTAGGGTTAGGGTTAGGGTTAGGGTTAGGGTTAGGGTTAGGGTTAGGGTTAGGGTTAGGGTTAGGTTAGGGTTAGGTTAGGGTTAGGGTTAGGGTTAGGGTTAGGGTTAGGGTTAGGGTTAGGGTTAGGGTTAGGGTTAGGGTTAGGGTTAGGGTTAGGGTTAGGGTTAGGGTTAGGGTTAGGGTTTAGGG
>JAFEUB010001683.1:0-27500 GCA_024529925.1 Ophthalmolycus amberensis
TAGGGTTAGGGTTAGGTGTTAGGGGATTGTGATAACTATGCTGGAAGCCAGCATAGCTATCTGTGCACTGTCCATCGCCGCCTCAGCCCCCGAAGCACCTACCTCTCATTCAAGCCCTTAGGCTGTCTTGTATCCAGTCTGGCAATCCAGATCCTTTCAGCCCTTTTCCTCTGGGCGATGTTCCACCTGGGGTTACACTCAATGACAGTCGTTAAAACAGATTTCCATTCATGTAATAAAAAGTGTTTCACCAAAGGTGTCTCCATCTTTTCCTCTTCAGTATATTGTGTTTGTGTTGAATGAAACGAATAGATATGGTGTTGCCTGTTTCACCCACATACTGTAAACCACACTTTTTACAAGAAATCAGATATATACAATTTTTTGACTTCAGACTGCCCCGGGTCATTGTCTGAAAGACCTCTTTTGTGTATCGATTAGTGAACCAGTTTTGGTGTTTAAAATACTGGCCCTGTACTCTGGATTTAGGATCCGAGAGGGGTTTAATCTTCGCTTTTACCAGGAGATCCTGTAAATTCTTATTTTTCCTGAATGCAGCAATAACACTATAGTTTTGTAATGTTGAGGTTCCTGTAATATGTTTGTGAAAGTTCCTCCTACTCTCTCTAATCAGTTCAACCGTTGACGGGGAAAATGTCGTCACAAATGGAAGGTTACAAGTTACTGCTGGTACTTTAGTTTGCTGAAATGACCTCCTGCATTTTCTAAGAAAGGTCCTAGAGTACCCCCTGGTGGACAAAGCTCGAAACAACACTCTAACTGCTGAACTAAAATCCTCTTCTTCAGTGCAAATTCTGTGGAATCTCAACAGCTGCGACTTAATCAGGCCTGCATAGGTGTGTTTTGGGTGGAAACTGGTTTTGTGGAGCAGAGCGTGTGTGTCTGTCTCCTTAAAGAATACTTTAATCGCTAGTGTGTGAGTCTCCTGGAACCTTTCGTTCTTAAAAGTGGTGGTGTCTAGGAAATCAACCGAATTCAAACTGCTGGTGGATTTTAGCTTGATTGATTCACTGTGATTATTAAGCGTCTTCAGAAAGCTGTCAAAATCCTCTCTCGAGTGAGGCCACACCCCCCAGATGTCATCTAAAAATCTGTAATAGTACAGAGGTTTTTTAGGACATATCTTCAGAGCCGACGCCTCCCATTCCGCCATGAAGATATTTGCATATGCGGGAGCAAATTTCTTCCCCATGGCTGTACCTTTAATTTGAAGGAAGAATTCTCCATTAAATGTGAAATCATTTTTGGTCAAATTAATCTCTAATAACTGTAATAATTCTTTTTCTGGTCTTTTTTTGTTTGGGTGTTTCCGAAATACATTTTTTATGGCCTGCATGCCTTCTTTGAAGTCAATGTTAGTATATAGACTGTCTATGTCAATCGTGAATAGAATAGAGTTGTCAGGAATGTGTAGTTTTTTCACTATGTTGACAAAGTGGTACGTGTCCTTTATGTAACTAGGATGTGTGGTCGAGAGAGGATTGAGGAAGTAATCCAGGTACTCTGCAGTGCAATATGTTTCACTGCTGCAGTCAGACACGATGGGTCTACCTGGAGGGATTTCATGTGGCTTGCTCCACTTGTTTGGATCCTTGTGGATTTTAGGCAGCATATAGAATAATCTGGCTCTGGGTTCCGAGCTGCCCATTAAATAATATTTCTGTTTTGCCTTGATGAATCTTTTCTCATAAAGAGTTTGAATGATTT
Organism: Ophthalmolycus amberensis; assembly: GCA_024529925.1. Lineage (NCBI taxonomy): Eukaryota > Metazoa > Chordata > Actinopteri > Perciformes > Zoarcidae > Ophthalmolycus > Ophthalmolycus amberensis. The sequence goes on from JAFEUB010001683.1 coordinate 1,729, forward strand.
TGTTGATAATAGGAATAGTCTCTGGATAAATAGGTTTGGTCAATTTAGTGTAATATTTGGGGTCGTGAAGTTGTCGATAACCCTCCCATGCATATTGTTCTCTGTCCATAATGACCATAGCACTGCCCTTATCAGCTGGCTTGATGATGATATGTTTATTACTGTTCAGTTCTGTCAGTGCTCTTACCTCTTCAGTACTCAGGTTGGGTGATACACAATGAACCTTAAACTCAGTATCAAAATACTTCAGGTCCTCCTTGATGAGAGCAGTGATTTCACTGGGTGTTTGTCCCTGGGGGGGAGTCCAGGTTGATTTCTGCATGAAAGGCAACGCTTCAGAGTCTCTTGCATGTTCATAATAAGCTGCCAGTTTCAACTTCCTGTGATACTGCTGAGTATCGTAACGGCTTTGCTCCTTAATGTCTTTGTTTGTGCCCTTTGTGGGGATAAAGTTCAATCCTTTCTTCAGCAGAGCAAATTGTGGTGCAGTTAACTTAAAGTTTTTTGTTAAATTAATAACAGTCTTATCCCCCTCCTGTGGAGGCAGGTTTATGGGGCAAAGTAGTTTAAGTGAGTGCACCAGTGGTCCAGCATGCGCTGAGCTGTGTCAGGAGTCCAGTGCACGTTATCTGGTCCTGTTGTAAAGACTGTGCTGGGTAGAGCCGGAATAAACTCACCTAGCTCAGAGATGTACGCGTTCAGATGTGTGAGACGCACTATCTCTCTCGTTGGAAGACTGGGGGAGAAATTTACCTGCGGAATGAAGATTTCAGCCCATGGAAAATTCTCTCTAGCCAGCCTCAGTGCTCCCTGCAGCTGTTTGATGGCTGTCTCTTTAGTCTTCTGGACCCGGTTGTTAAAGCCAAAGGCCAGGATGATTTTTTCCACTGTAGTCGTGGAGATAGCTTTGTTCAGTAGCTCTTCTGCGTTTCTGAATGTGGCACCTGGAAAGGCATCAATCTGCAGATCCGGGTTGTTGTGTGGTGGGAATCTGCTGGTATTAGAATCTCCCATGATTAGCCATTTTTTTCCAATCGTGAGACTCCAATCCTGTCCCTTTCTTAAGGTGGTGAGGTGTCTCGTAGGTCGGTGTAGCATCAGTGATCCTGGTGTGTTGACCGTCCCTACTGGAATCGAATCCAGTCGGGTCTGCACCGCTGTTTGGAGACTGCCGGTCCTGCTGGTAGTCGGTCTGCTGGACTGCACGCTGTCTGGAACCGGAGAGGGCGGCTCTCCGACCTCCTCCTCCCCTGGTGAATCCAGCTCCAGCTGTGAACGCTCCCTGATGGAGCTCGTTATGTGAGTCACACAGCCATTGTGGTGTGGGGGGGTCCCCAGAAGAGGCCTGGGGGCCGAGGGGGCTTTCCGTGGAAATAGTCTTATTGGTCTTTGTGGTTGTGAGTGGAGCTGGTGAGGAGTCTGTGTAGGTGGAATTGTGTTTTGTGTGCTCTCACTGTGTTGTGAAAGGGGCCCAATGTTTGGCAGGGGCACAGCAGTCATGTCCAGAGCCCTCTCAGTCACCTGTGTTAGGCTGGCTGCAGGTCTAATCAGAGCCTGTGTTTCTTGGACGGATGGGCTCCCCCTGTGTGGTGGTGTACCAGGCGTGAGGGAGACCGTGTTGGTTGGTGCTCTATGTACCACTGCCGTAACTGAGTGTGTGACGTCAGCCACTGACGTCACTGTAGCTCCGTGGGGTCGAGGCTGAAGCTCCGGGTGCAACACGCCTGCTGCAGCTCCAGTCGTCGGTGGAGGACGATCCTCTGAGTGAAACATCAGCAGTGTCTCCTCAATGACACTTTTAGCCTCGGTAAGTGTGTCTGGTGCTAATCTGCTGCCGAAATTTCTCTTCGCCCAGGCTGAGGCTACTTCAAAGGGCCCGCTCCAATCCTGCTGTGAGAGTTTATAGAGTTTTTCTATTTCACTCTTTATGACGTTTTCATAATGGTCCTTCAGTATAGTCAGTGTGGTATGGGCCCAATTTTTAGCATTTCCTTCTATTAGCATCTGGGTGTCGGCACTAGGTACCGCGGGTTTAATTAGTGTGGATAGCTGCTCAATCATTCTGTTAATTGTACGGGGAGGCTGCTCTGCACTCACATTTATGAAATGATGCGCTGTTTTAATCACTCTGTGTAGAATGCGGCATTTGAGACCAAAGTCTGGATCTTCAGATCGGGGCCTATTCTGCTCACCCTCATTCCGCCGAAGCTGCGGCTGACCCGTGTTGTGTGTGTGGTCGATCTTCCGTTTTTTTCGTGGTCTGTTGGACCCGGCCGGTCTCTGGACGGTCCTGCGGTCAACGAAATGTGTCCTATAACCCAGTTCTCTGTCATTATAGTTGCGGCGCCGAGAGGAGCGGTCCCCGTCGGGCCCGAGTCCGGTCCTCGTGACGGAGGCATAGGTCCTGTAGCGGCTGTCGGCTGGACCCCTGCGCGAGTCGTCAGCTGGACGCCCGCTGCGGCCTGATGGATCCCTCCGGTGGAAGTCTGGTGGACCCCTGCGAGGGCTGTCCGCCTGATACCTGCGGCGGTCATCTGACGGATCCCTCCGGTGCACGTCCGCTGGGTTCCTGCGGCTGCGGTCGTCTGCTGGGTACCACCTGCGGCCGTATGAAGGGTCCCGTCGTCGGCGAGGGGACATCGGTCTGGTGGGTGACCTCAGGCGTTGGTTCCGCTGTTGGCGGCCTCTCCCGTGGTCGACAACCGTCCACTCCTCCCCATGGTCACGGCCGTGGAACATGGTGCGGCTAGGTTAGCTTAGCTTAGCTTAGTTAGCATGTGGCTCAGAAAAAAGTTCACAAGAGTTGTTTTTACCTTTTATTTTCTGTTCTGCAAATAATATTTTGAACAAGTAAATTAATCGCGACGTTTCGGTTCTAATAAGAACCTTCTTCAGGCTACTTGCTCTATCTAAAATAACTTTAAAGTTGTGAAACAATGTCGGACGCTGTCGTAGCATCGGAACTGTTGTAGAAAAGGGGGGATGGGGAGGAGCTGTGGTGCTAAGTTTCAATGGGATAGCGCGCGTATAGGGCGCGGCCCTTTTGTTCCAAGAACCAATCAGCAGGCCCTCTGCCCGAGCAGGGTACCAAAGTGTATTATCCATAACCAGATGTAACCACACTCTGTCCCAGGCCCCATTTTGTACCAATAAACATAATAATATTCTTCCCTGGAGTTACATTCTGTTTAACTGGTTACTGGTGTTGTATTCATAAACTACCGACTGCGGCTTCAGAAATCCTGTTGCATGAGCTGTTAGAATACACACAATTCTTTGCATATACATACACTTTAAACATTTCACCGTGGCATGTTTGATGCCTAACTGATTGTCCAGTGAGATCTGATGAGTCCTATTATGTGCACTGATTCAAATGAACACAACTATTATACACATATGCATACACTTTAAACATTACATCGTGGCCTGTTTGATGCCTAACTGATTGTCCAGTGAGATCCGATGAATCCTGTGGTTTGAGAAGTGATATCATATGAACTGTTTCAACCCCCAACCCTGTATATACACACATAATATATATATATATACATATGGATGCTCAAGTGAGTTCTCTTCCATGTAGTACTGAGTACCTAATTAGGCTTGGTCAGACACTCTACATGACCGTTATGAACCCCTTACATATATGTCCATGCCTTTATACATATACACAAACACCTGCATATATGCCCTCATATACATATACATATATATATATAGAAAATTGCATATACACCCATACACTCGTACATATACACTGTTATTTATTTGCTTTAGGCATCCAATTGTGTCGTATAGGTTGGGTTTAGGCGCGCCCTCCGAGTAGTGTTATGTTTAGGCGGGTGGGGTCAAATGGTTATGTTCAGGCGGGTGGGGTCAAATGGTTATGCTTAGGCAGGTGGGGTCAAATGGTTATGTTTAGGCGGGGGGTCAAATGGTTATGTTTAGGCAGGTGGGGTCCAATGGTTATGTTTAGGCGGGGGGTCAAATGGTTATGCTTAGGCGGGGAGAATGAGTGGTTGAGATTAGGATAAGAGAGCCGGGCAGACTGCATGAGAGGAGCAGAGCAACGGAGACGTGAGGCGGGAGGCACGGGCTGGTTAGGTGTTAGGGGATTGTGATAACTATGCTGGAAGCCAGCATAGCTATCTGTGCACTGTCCATCGCCGCCTCAGCCCCCGAAGCACCTACCTCTCATTCAAGTCCTTAGGCTGTCTTGTATCCAGTCTGGCAATCCAGATCCTTTCAGCCCTTTTCCTCTGGGCGATGTTCCACCTGGGGTTACACTCAATGACAGTCGTTAAAACAGATTTCCATTCATGTAATAAAAAGTGTTTCACCAAAGGTGTCTCCATCTTTTTCCTCTTCAGTATATTGTGTTTGTGTTGAATGAAACGAATAGATATGGTGTTGCCTGTTTCACCCACATACTGTAAACCACACTTTTTACAAGAAATCAGATATATACAATTTTTTGACTTCAGACTGCCCCGGGTCATTGTCTGAAAGACCTCTTTTGTGTATCGATTAGTGAACCAGTTTTGGTGTTTAAAATACTGGCCCTGTACTCTGGATTTAGGATCCGAGAGGGGTTTAATCTTCGCTTTTACCAGGAGATCCTGTAAATTCTTATTTTTCCTGAATGCAGCAATAACACTATAGTTTTGTAATGTTGAGGTTCCTGTAATATGTTTGTGAAAGTTCCTCCTACTCTCTCTAATCAGTTCAACCGTTGACGGGGAAAATGTCGTCACAAATGGAAGGTTACAAGTTACTGCTGGTACTTTAGTTTGCTGAAATGACCTCCTGCATTTTCTAAGAAAGGTCCTAGAGTACCCCCTGGTGGACAAAGCTCGAAACAACACTCTAACTGCTGAACTAAAATCCTCTTCTTCAGTGCAAATTCTGTGGAATCTCAACAGCTGCGACTTAATCAGGCCTGCATAGGTGTGTTTTGGGTGGAAACTGGTTTTGTGGAGCAGAGCGTGTGTGTCTGTCTCCTTAAAGAATACTTTAATCGCTAGTGTGTGAGTCTCCTGGAACCTTTCGTTCTTAAAAGTGGTGGTGTCTAGGAAATCAACCGAATTCAAACTGCTGGTGGATTTTAGCTTGATTGATTCACTGTGATTATTAAGCGTCTTCAGAAAGCTGTCAAAATCCTCTCTCGAGTGAGGCCACACCCCCCAGATGTCATCTAAAAATCTGTAATAGTACAGAGGTTTTTTAGGACATATCTTCAGAGCCGACGCCTCCCATTCCGCCATGAAGATATTTGCATATGCGGGAGCAAATTTCTTCCCCATGGCTGTACCTTTAATTTGAAGGAAGAATTCTCCATTAAATGTGAAATCATTTTTGGTCAAATTAATCTCTAATAACTGTAATAATTCTTTTTCTGGTCTTTTTTTGTTTGGGTGTTTCCGAAATACATTTTTTATGGCCTGCATGCCTTCTTTGAAGTCAATGTTAGTATATAGACTGTCTATGTCAATCGTGAATAGAATAGAGTTGTCAGGAATGTGTAGTTTTTTCACTATGTTGACAAAGTGGTACGTGTCCTTTATGTAACTAGGATGTGTGGTCGAGAGAGGATTGAGGAAGTAATCCAGGTACTCTGCAGTGCAATATGTTTCACTGCTGCAGTCAGACACGATGGGTCTACCTGGAGGGATTTCATGTGGCTTGCTCCACTTGTTTGGATCCTTGTGGATTTTAGGCAGCATATAGAATAATCTGGCTCTGGGTTCCGAGCTGCCCATTAAATAATATTTCTGTTTTGCCTTGATGAATCTTTTCTCATAAAGAGTTTGAATGATTTTGTTGATAATAGGAATAGTCTCTGGATAAATAGGTTTGGTCAATTTAGTGTAATATTTGGGGTCGTGAAGTTGTCGATAACCCTCCCATGCATATTGTTCTCTGTCCATAATGACCATAGCACTGCCCTTATCAGCTGGCTTGATGATGATATGTTTATTACTGTTCAGTTCTGTCAGTGCTCTTACCTCTTCAGTACTCAGGTTGGGTGATACACAATGAACCTTAAACTCAGTATCAAAATACTTCAGGTCCTCCTTGATGAGAGCAGTGATTTCACTGGGTGTTTGTCCCTGGGGGGGAGTCCAGGTTGATTTCTGCATGAAAGGCAACGCTTCAGAGTCTCTTGCATGTTCATAATAAGCTGCCAGTTTCAACTTCCTGTGATACTGCTGAGTATCGTAACGGCTTTGCTCCTTAATGTCTTTGTTTGTGCCCTTTGTGGGGATAAAGTTCAATCCTTTCTTCAGCAGAGCAAATTGTGGTGCAGTTAACTTAAAGTTTTTTGTTAAATTAATAACAGTCTTATCCCCCTCCTGTGGAGGCAGGTTTATGGGGCAAAGTAGTTTAAGTGAGTGCACCAGTGGTCCAGCATGCGCTGAGCTGTGTCAGGAGTCCAGTGCACGTTATCTGGTCCTGTTGTAAAGACTGTGCTGGGTAGAGCCGGAATAAACTCACCTAGCTCAGAGATGTACGCGTTCAGATGTGTGAGACGCACTATCTCTCTCGTTGGAAGACTGGGGGAGAAATTTACCTGCGGAATGAAGATTTCAGCCCATGGAAAATTCTCTCTAGCCAGCCTCAGTGCTCCCTGCAGCTGTTTGATGGCTGTCTCTTTAGTCTTCTGGACCCGGTTGTTAAAGCCAAAGGCCAGGATGATTTTTTCCACTGTAGTCGTGGAGATAGCTTTGTTCAGTAGCTCTTCTGCGTTTCTGAATGTGGCACCTGGAAAGGCATCAATCTGCAGATCCGGGTTGTTGTGTGGTGGGAATCTGCTGGTATTAGAATCTCCCATGATTAGCCATTTTTTTCCAATCGTGAGACTCCAATCCTGTCCCTTTCTTAAGGTGGTGAGGTGTCTCGTAGGTCGGTGTAGCATCAGTGATCCTGGTGTGTTGACCGTCCCTACTGGAATCGAATCCAGTCGGGTCTGCACCGCTGTTTGGAGACTGCCGGTCCTGCTGGTAGTCGGTCTGCTGGACTGCACGCTGTCTGGAACCGGAGAGGGCGGCTCTCCGACCTCCTCCTCCCCTGGTGAATCCAGCTCCAGCTGTGAACGCTCCCTGATGGAGCTCGTTATGTGAGTCACACAGCCATTGTGGTGTGGGGGGGTCCCCAGAAGAGGCCTGGGGGCCGAGGGGGCTTTCCGTGGAAATAGTCTTATTGGTCTTTGTGGTTGTGAGTGGAGCTGGTGAGGAGTCTGTGTAGGTGGAATTGTGTTTTGTGTGCTCTCACTGTGTTGTGAAAGGGGCCCAATGTTTGGCAGGGGCACAGCAGTCATGTCCAGAGCCCTCTCAGTCACCTGTGTTAGGCTGGCTGCAGGTCTAATCAGAGCCTGTGTTTCTTGGACGGATGGGCTCCCCCTGTGTGGTGGTGTACCAGGCGTGAGGGAGACCGTGTTGGTTGGTGCTCTATGTACCACTGCCGTAACTGAGTGTGTGACGTCAGCCACTGACGTCACTGTAGCTCCGTGGGGTCGAGGCTGAAGCTCCGGGTGCAACACGCCTGCTGCAGCTCCAGTCGTCGGTGGAGGACGATCCTCTGAGTGAAACATCAGCAGTGTCTCCTCAATGACACTTTTAGCCTCGGTAAGTGTGTCTGGTGCTAATCTGCTGCCGAAATTTCTCTTCGCCCAGGCTGAGGCTACTTCAAAGGGCCCGCTCCAATCCTGCTGTGAGAGTTTATAGAGTTTTTCTATTTCACTCTTTATGACGTTTTCATAATGGTCCTTCAGTATAGTCAGTGTGGTATGGGCCCAATTTTTAGCATTTCCTTCTATTAGCATCTGGGTGTCGGCACTAGGTACCGCGGGTTTAATTAGTGTGGATAGCTGCTCAATCATTCTGTTAATTGTACGGGGAGGCTGCTCTGCACTCACATTTATGAAATGATGCGCTGTTTTAATCACTCTGTGTAGAATGCGGCATTTGAGACCAAAGTCTGGATCTTCAGATCGGGGCCTATTCTGCTCACCCTCATTCCGCCGAAGCTGCGGCTGACCCGTGTTGTGTGTGTGGTCGATCTTCCGTTTTTTTCGTGGTCTGTTGGACCCGGCCGGTCTCTGGACGGTCCTGCGGTCAACGAAATGTGTCCTATAACCCAGTTCTCTGTCATTATAGTTGCGGCGCCGAGAGGAGCGGTCCCCGTCGGGCCCGAGTCCGGTCCTCGTGACGGAGGCATAGGTCCTGTAGCGGCTGTCGGCTGGACCCCTGCGCGAGTCGTCAGCTGGACGCCCGCTGTGGCCTGATGGATCCCTCCGGTGGAAGTCTGGTGGACCCCTGCGAGGGCTGTCCGCCTGATACCTGCGGCGGTCATCTGACGGATCCCTCCGGTGCACGTCCGCTGGGTTCCTGCGGCTGCGGTCGTCTGCTGGGTACCACCTGCGGCCGTATGAAGGGTCCCGTCGTCGGCGAGGGGACATCGGTCTGGTGGGTGACCTCAGGCGTTGGTTCCGCTGTTGGCGGCCTCTCCCGTGGTCGACAACCGTCCACTCCTCCCCATGGTCACGGCCGTGGAACATGGTGCGGCTAGGTTAGCTTAGCTTAGCTTAGTTAGCATGTGGCTCAGAAAAAAGTTCACAAGAGTTGTTTTTACCTTTTATTTTCTGTTCTGCAAATAATATTTTGAACAAGTAAATTAATCGCGACGTTTCGGTTCTAATAAGAACCTTCTTCAGGCTACTTGCTCTATCTAAAATAACTTTAAAGTTGTGAAACAATGTCGGACGCTGTCGTAGCATCGGAACTGTTGTAGAAAAGGGGGGATGGGGAGGAGCTGTGGTGCTAAGTTTCAATGGGATAGCGCGCGTATAGGGCGCGGCCCTTTTGTTCCAAGAACCAATCAGCAGGCCCTCTGCCCGAGCAGGGTACCAAAGTGTATTATCCATAACCAGATGTAACCACACTCTGTCCCAGGCCCCATTTTGTACCAATAAACATAATAATATTCTTCCCTGGAGTTACATTCTGTTTAACTGGTTACTGGTGTTGTATTCATAAACTACCGACTGCGGCTTCAGAAATCCTGTTGCATGAGCTGTTAGAATACACACAATTCTTTGCATATACATACACTTTAAACATTTCACCGTGGCATGTTTGATGCCTAACTGATTGTCCAGTGAGATCTGATGAGTCCTATTATGTGCACTGATTCAAATGAACACAACTATTATACACATATGCATACACTTTAAACATTACATCGTGGCCTGTTTGATGCCTAACTGATTGTCCAGTGAGATCCGATGAATCCTGTGGTTTGAGAAGTGATATCATATGAACTGTTTCAACCCCCAACCCTGTATATACACACATAATATATATATATATACATATGGATGCTCAAGTGAGTTCTCTTCCATGTAGTACTGAGTACCTAATTAGGCTTGGTCAGACACTCTACATGACCGTTATGAACCCCTTACATATATGTCCATGCCTTTATACATATACACAAACACCTGCATATATGCCCTCATATACATATACATATATATATATAGAAAATTGCATATACACCCATACACTCGTACATATACACTGTTATTTATTTGCTTTAGGCATCCAATTGTGTCGTATAGGTTGGGTTTAGGCGCGCCCTCCGAGTAGTGTTATGTTTAGGCGGGTGGGGTCAAATGGTTATGTTCAGGCGGGTGGGGTCAAATGGTTATGCTTAGGCAGGTGGGGTCAAATGGTTATGTTTAGGCGGGGGGTCAAATGGTTATGTTTAGGCAGGTGGGGTCCAATGGTTATGTTTAGGCGGGGGGTCAAATGGTTATGCTTAGGCGGGGAGAATGAGTGGTTGAGATTAGGATAAGAGAGCCGGGCAGACTGCATGAGAGGAGCAGAGCAACGGAGACGTGAGGCGGGAGGCACGGGCTGGTTAGGTGTTAGGGTTAGGGTTAGGGTTAGGGTTAGGGTTAGGGTTAGGGTTAGGGTTAGGGTTAGGGTTAGGGTTAGGGTTAGGGTTAGGGTTAGGGTTAGGGTTAGGGTTAGGGTTAGGGTTAGGGTTAGGGTTAGGGTTAGGGTTAGGGTTAGGGTTAGGGTTAGGGTTAGGGTTAGGGTTAGGGTTAGGGTTAGGGTTAGGGTTAGGGTTAGGGTTAGGGTTAGGGTTAGGGTTAGGGTTAGGGTTAGGGTTAGGGTTAGGGTTAGGGTTAGGGTTAGGGTTAGGGTTAGGGTTAGGGTTAGGGTTAGGGTTAGGGTTAGGGTTAGGGTTAGGGTTAGGGTTAGGGTTAGGGTTAGGGTTAGGGTTAGGGTTAGGGTTAGGGTTAGGGTTAGGGTTAGGGTTAGGGTTAGGGTTAGGGTTAGGGTTAGGGTTAGGGTTAGGGTTAGGGTTAGGGTTAGGGTTAGGGTTAGGGTTAGGGTTAGGGTTAGGGTTAGGGTTAGGGTTAGGGTTAGGGTTAGGGTTAGGGTTAGGGTTAGGGTTAGGGTTAGGGTTAGGGTTAGGGTTAGGGTTAGGGTTAGGGTTAGGGTTAGGGTTAGGGTTAGGGTTAGGGTTAGGGTTGGGTTAGGGTTAGGGTTAGGGTTAGGGTTAGGGTTAGGGTTAGGGTTAGGGTTAGGGTTAGGGTTAGGGTTAGGGTTAGGGTTAGGGTTGGGTTAGGGTTAGGGTTAGGGTTAGGGTTAGGGTTAGGGTTAGGGTTAGGGTTAGGGTTAGGGTTAGGGTTAGGGTTAGGGTTAGGGTTAGGGGTTAGGGTTAGGGTTAGGGTTAGGGTTAGGGTTAGGGTTAGGGTTAGGGTTAGGGTTAGGGTTAGGGTTAGGGTTAGGGTTAGGGTTAGGGTTAGGGTTAGGGTTAGGGTTAGGGTTAGGGTTAGGGTTAGGGTTAGGGTTAGGGTTAGGGTTAGGGTTAGGGTTGGGGTTGGGGTTGGGGTTGGGTTAGGGTTAGGGTTAGGGTTAGGGTTAGGGTTAGGGTTGGGTTAGGGTTAGGGTTAGGGTTAGGGTTAGGGTTAGGGTTAGGGTTAGGGTTAGGGTTAGGGTTAGGGTTAGGGTTAGGGTTAGGGTTAGGGTTAGGGTTAGGGTTAGGGTTAGGGTTAGGGTTAGGGTTAGGGTTAGGGTTAGGGTTAGGGTTAGGGTTAGGGTTAGGGTTAGGGTTAGGGTTAGGGTTAGGGTTAGGGTTAGGGTTAGGGTTAGGGTTAGGGTTAGGGTTAGGGTTAGGGTTAGGGTTAGGGTTAGGGTTAGGGTTAGGGTTAGGGTTAGGGTTAGGGTTAGGGTTAGGGTTAGGGTTAGGGTTAGGGTTAGGGTTAGGGTTAGGGTTAGGGTTAGGGTTAGGTTAGGGTTAGGGTTAGGGTTAGGGTTAGGGTTAGGGTTAGGGTTAGGGTTAGGGTTAGGGTTAGGGTTAGGGTTAGGGTTAGGGTTAGGGTTAGGGTTAGGGTTAGGGTTAGGGTTAGGGTTAGGGTTAGGGTTAGGGTTAGGGTTAGGGTTAGGGTTAGGGTTAGGGTTAGGGTTAGGGTTAGGGTTAGGGTTAGGGTTAGGGTTAGGGTTAGGGTTAGGGTTAGGGTTAGGGTTAGGGTTAGGGTTAGGGTTAGGGTTAGGGTTAGGGTTAGGGTTAGGGTTAGGGTTAGGGTTAGGGTTAGGGTTAGGGTTAGGGTTAGGGTTAGGGTTAGGGTTAGGGTTAGGGTTAGGGTTAGGGTTAGGGTTAGGGTTAGGGTTAGGGTTAGGGTTAGGGTTAGGGTTAGGGTTAGGGTTAGGGTTAGGGTTAGGGTTAGGGTTAGGGTTAGGGTTAGGGTTAGGGTTAGGGTTAGGGTTAGGGTTAGGGTTAGGGTTAGGGTTAGGGTTAGGGTTAGGGTTAGGGTTAGGGTTAGGGTTAGGGTTAGGGTTAGGGTTAGGGTTAGGGTTAGGGTTAGGGTTAGGGTTAGGGTTAGGGTTAGGGTTAGGGTTAGGGTTAGGGTTAGGGTTAGGGTTAGGGTTAGGGTTAGGGTTAGGGTTAGGGTTAGGGTTAGGGTTAGGGTTAGGGTTAGGGTTAGGGTTAGGGTTAGGGTTAGGGTTAGGGTTAGGGTTAGGGTTAGGGTTAGGGTTAGGGTTAGGGTTAGGGTTAGGGTTAGGGTTAGGGTTAGGGTTAGGGTTAGGGTTAGGGTTAGGGTTAGGGTTAGGGTTAGGGTTAGGGTTAGGGTTAGGGTTAGGGTTAGGGTTAGGGTTAGGGTTAGGGTTAGGGTTAGGGTTAGGGTTAGGGTTAGGGTTAGGGTTAGGGTTAGGGTTAGGGTTAGGGTTAGGGTTAGGGTTAGGGTTAGGGTTAGGGTTAGGGTTAGGGTTAGGGTTAGGGTTAGGGTTAGGGTTAGGGTTAGGGTTAGGGTTAGGGTTAGGGTTAGGGTTAGGGTTAGGGTTAGGGTTAGGGTTAGGGTTAGGGTTAGGGTTAGGGTTAGGGTTAGGGTTAGGGTTAGGGTTAGGGTTAGGGTTAGGGTTAGGGTTAGGGTTAGGGTTAGGGTTAGGGTTAGGGTTAGGGTTAGGGTTAGGGTTAGGGTTAGGGTTAGGGTTAGGGTTAGGGTTAGGGTTAGGGTTAGGGTTAGGGTTAGGGTTAGGGTTAGGGTTAGGGTTAGGGTTAGGGTTAGGGTTAGGGTTAGGGTTAGGGTTAGGGTTAGGGTTAGGGTTAGGGTTAGGGTTAGGGTTAGGGTTAGGGTTAGGGTTAGGGTTAGGGTTAGGGTTAGGGTTAGGGTTAGGGTTAGGGTTAGGGTTAGGGTTAGGGTTAGGGTTAGGGTTAGGGTTAGGGTTAGGGTTAGGGTTAGGGTTAGGGTTAGGGTTAGGGTTAGGGTTAGGGTTAGGGTTAGGGTTAGGGTTAGGGTTAGGGTTAGGGTTAGGGTTAGGGTTAGGGTTAGGGTTAGGGTTAGGGTTAGGGTTAGGGTTAGGGTTAGGGTTAGGGTTAGGGTTAGGGTTAGGGTTAGGGTTAGGGTTAGGGTTAGGGTTAGGGTTAGGGTTAGGGTTAGGGTTAGGGTTAGGGTTAGGGTTAGGGTTAGGGTTAGGGTTAGGGTTAGGGTTAGGGTTAGGGTTAGGGTTAGGGTTAGGGTTAGGGTTAGGGTTAGGGTTAGGGTTAGGGTTAGGGTTAGGGTTAGGGTTAGGGTTAGGGTTAGGGTTAGGGTTAGGGTTAGGGTTAGGGTTAGGGTTAGGGTTAGGGTTAGGGTTAGGGTTAGGGTTAGGGTTAGGGTTAGGGTTAGGGTTAGGGTTAGGGTTAGGGTTAGGGTTAGGGTTAGGGTTAGGGTTAGGGTTAGGGTTAGGGTTAGGGTTAGGGTTAGGGTTAGGGTTAGGGTTAGGGTTAGGGTTAGGGTTAGGGTTAGGGTTAGGGTTAGGGTTAGGGTTAGGGTTAGGGTTAGGGTTAGGGTTAGGGTTAGGGTTAGGGTTAGGGTTAGGGTTAGGGTTAGGGTTAGGGTTAGGGTTAGGGTTAGGGTTAGGGTTAGGGTTAGGGTTAGGGTTAGGGTTAGGGTTAGGGTTAGGGTTAGGGTTAGGGTTAGGGTTAGGGTTAGGGTTAGGGTTAGGGTTAGGGTTAGGGTTAGGGTTAGGGTTAGGGTTAGGGTTAGGGTTAGGGTTAGGGTTAGGGTTAGGGTTAGGGTTAGGGTTAGGGTTAGGGTTAGGGTTAGGGTTAGGGTTAGGGTTAGGGTTAGGGTTAGGGTTAGGGTTAGGGTTAGGGTTAGGGTTAGGGTTAGGGTTAGGGTTAGGGTTAGGGTTAGGGTTAGGGTTAGGGTTAGGGTTAGGGTTAGGGTTAGGGTTAGGGTTAGGGTTAGGGTTAGGGTTAGGGTTAGGGTTAGGGTTAGGGTTAGGGTTAGGGTTAGGGTTAGGGTTAGGGTTAGGGTTAGGGTTAGGGTTAGGGTTAGGGTTAGGGTTAGGGTTAGGGTTAGGGTTAGGGTTAGGGTTAGGGTTAGGGTTAGGGTTAGGGTTAGGGTTAGGGTTAGGGTTAGGGTTAGGGTTAGGGTTAGGGTTAGGGTTAGGGTTAGGGTTAGGGTTAGGGTTAGGGTTAGGGTTAGGGTTAGGGTTAGGGTTAGGGTTAGGGTTAGGGTTAGGGTTAGGGTTAGGGTTAGGGTTAGGGTTAGGGTTAGGGTTAGGGTTAGGGTTAGGGTTAGGGTTAGGGTTAGGGTTAGGGTTAGGGTTAGGGTTAGGGTTAGGGTTAGGGTTAGGGTTAGGGTTAGGGTTAGGGTTAGGGTTAGGGTTAGGGTTAGGGTTAGGGTTAGGGTTAGGGTTAGGGTTAGGGTTAGGGTTAGGGTTAGGGTTAGGGTTAGGGTTAGGGTTAGGGTTAGGGTTAGGGTTAGGGTTAGGGTTAGGGTTAGGGTTAGGGTTAGGGTTAGGGTTAGGGTTAGGGTTAGGGTTAGGGTTAGGGTTAGGGTTAGGGTTAGGGTTAGGGTTAGGGTTAGGGTTAGGGTTAGGGTTAGGGTTAGGGTTAGGGTTAGGGTTAGGGTTAGGGTTAGGGTTAGGGTTAGGGTTAGGGTTAGGGTTAGGGTTAGGGTTAGGGTTAGGGTTAGGGTTAGGGTTAGGGTTAGGGTTAGGGTTAGGGTTAGGGTTAGGGTTAGGGTTAGGGTTAGGGTTAGGGTTAGGGTTAGGGTTAGGGTTAGGGTTAGGGTTAGGGTTAGGGTTAGGGTTAGGGTTAGGGTTAGGGTTAGGGTTAGGGTTAGGGTTAGGGTTAGGGTTAGGGTTAGGGTTAGGGTTAGGGTTAGGGTTAGGGTTAGGGTTAGGGTTAGGGTTAGGGTTAGGGTTAGGGTTAGGGTTAGGGTTAGGGTTAGGGTTAGGGTTAGGGTTAGGGTTAGGGTTAGGGTTAGGGTTAGGGTTAGGGTTAGGGTTAGGGTTAGGGTTAGGGTTAGGGTTAGGGTTAGGGTTAGGGTTAGGGTTAGGGTTAGGGTTAGGGTTAGGGTTAGGGTTAGGGTTAGGGTTAGGGTTAGGGTTAGGGTTAGGGTTAGGGTTAGGGTTAGGGTTAGGGTTAGGGTTAGGGTTAGGGTTAGGGTTAGGGTTAGGGTTAGGGTTAGGGTTAGGGTTAGGGTTAGGGTTAGGGTTAGGGTTAGGGTTAGGGTTAGGGTTAGGGTTAGGGTTAGGGTTAGGGTTAGGGTTAGGGTTAGGGTTAGGGTTAGGGTTAGGGTTAGGGTTAGGGTTAGGGTTAGGGTTAGGGTTAGGGTTAGGGTTAGGGTTAGGGTTAGGGTTAGGGTTAGGGTTAGGGTTAGGGTTAGGGTTAGGGTTAGGGTTAGGGTTAGGGTTAGGGTTAGGGTTAGGGTTAGGGTTAGGGTTAGGGTTAGGGTTAGGGTTAGGGTTAGGGTTAGGGTTAGGGTTAGGGTTAGGGTTAGGGTTAGGGTTAGGGTTAGGGTTAGGGTTAGGGTTAGGGTTAGGGTTAGGGTTAGGGTTAGGGTTAGGGTTAGGGTTAGGGTTAGGGTTAGGGTTAGGGTTAGGGTTAGGGTTAGGGTTAGGGTTAGGGTTAGGGTTAGGGTTAGGGTTAGGGTTAGGGTTAGGGTTAGGGTTAGGGTTAGGGTTAGGGTTAGGGTTAGGGTTAGGGTTAGGGTTAGGGTTAGGGTTAGGGTTAGGGTTAGGGTTAGGGTTAGGGTTAGGGTTAGGGTTAGGGTTAGGGTTAGGGTTAGGGTTAGGGTTAGGGTTAGGGTTAGGGTTAGGGTTAGGGTTAGGGTTAGGGTTAGGGTTAGGGTTAGGGTTAGGGTTAGGGTTAGGGTTAGGGTTAGGGTTAGGGTTAGGGTTAGGGTTAGGGTTAGGGTTAGGGTTAGGGTTAGGGTTAGGGTTAGGGTTAGGGTTAGGGTTAGGGTTAGGGTTAGGGTTAGGGTTAGGGTTAGGGTTAGGGTTAGGGTTAGGGTTAGGGTTAGGGTTAGGGTTAGGGTTAGGGTTAGGGTTAGGGTTAGGGTTAGGGTTAGGGTTAGGGTTAGGGTTAGGGTTAGGGTTAGGGTTAGGGTTAGGGTTAGGGTTAGGGTTAGGGTTAGGGTTAGGGTTAGGGTTAGGGTTAGGGTTAGGGTTAGGGTTAGGGTTAGGGTTAGGGTTAGGGTTAGGGTTAGGGTTAGGGTTAGGGTTAGGGTTAGGGTTAGGGTTAGGGTTAGGGTTAGGGTTAGGGTTAGGGTTAGGGTTAGGGTTAGGGTTAGGGTTAGGGTTAGGGTTAGGGTTAGGGTTAGGGTTAGGGTTAGGGTTAGGGTTAGGGTTAGGGTTAGGGTTAGGGTTAGGGTTAGGGTTAGGGTTAGGGTTAGGGTTAGGGTTAGGGTTAGGGTTAGGGTTAGGGTTAGGGTTAGGGTTAGGGTTAGGGTTAGGGTTAGGGTTAGGGTTAGGGTTAGGGTTAGGGTTAGGGTTAGGGTTAGGGTTAGGGTTAGGGTTAGGGTTAGGGTTAGGGTTAGGGTTAGGGTTAGGGTTAGGGTTAGGGTTAGGGTTAGGGTTAGGGTTAGGGTTAGGGTTAGGGTTAGGGTTAGGGTTAGGGTTAGGGTTAGGGTTAGGGTTAGGGTTAGGGTTAGGGTTAGGGTTAGGGTTAGGGTTAGGGTTAGGGTTAGGGTTAGGGTTAGGGTTAGGGTTAGGGTTAGGGTTAGGGTTAGGGTTAGGGTTAGGGTTAGGGTTAGGGTTAGGGTTAGGGTTAGGGTTAGGGTTAGGGTTAGGGTTAGGGTTAGGGTTAGGGTTAGGGTTAGGGTTAGGGTTAGGGTTAGGGTTAGGGTTAGGGTTAGGGTTAGGGTTAGGGTTAGGGTTAGGGTTAGGGTTAGGGTTAGGGTTAGGGTTAGGGTTAGGGTTAGGGTTAGGGTTAGGGTTAGGGTTAGGGTTAGGGTTAGGGTTAGGGTTAGGGTTAGGGTTAGGGTTAGGGTTAGGGTTAGGGTTAGGGTTAGGGTTAGGGTTAGGGTTAGGGTTAGGGTTAGGGTTAGGGTTAGGGTTAGGGTTAGGGTTAGGGTTAGGGTTAGGGTTAGGGTTAGGGTTAGGGTTAGGGTTAGGGTTAGGGTTAGGGTTAGGGTTAGGGTTAGGGTTAGGGTTAGGGTTAGGGTTAGGGTTAGGGTTAGGGTTAGGGTTAGGGTTAGGGTTAGGGTTAGGGTTAGGGTTAGGGTTAGGGTTAGGGTTAGGGTTAGGGTTAGGGTTAGGGTTAGGGTTAGGGTTAGGGTTAGGGTTAGGGTTAGGGTTAGGGTTAGGGTTAGGGTTAGGGTTAGGGTTAGGGTTAGGGTTAGGGTTAGGGTTAGGGTTAGGGTTAGGGTTAGGGTTAGGGTTAGGGTTAGGGTTAGGGTTAGGGTTAGGGTTAGGGTTAGGGTTAGGGTTAGGGTTAGGGTTAGGGTTAGGGTTAGGGTTAGGGTTAGGGTTAGGGTTAGGGTTAGGGTTAGGGTTAGGGTTAGGGTTAGGGTTAGGGTTAGGGTTAGGGTTAGGGTTAGGGTTAGGGTTAGGGTTAGGGTTAGGGTTAGGGTTAGGGTTAGGGTTAGGGTTAGGGTTAGGGTTAGGGTTAGGGTTAGGGTTAGGGTTAGGGTTAGGGTTAGGGTTAGGGTTAGGGTTAGGGTTAGGGTTAGGGTTAGGGTTAGGGTTAGGGTTAGGGTTAGGGTTAGGGTTAGGGTTAGGGTTAGGGTTAGGGTTAGGGTTAGGGTTAGGGTTAGGGTTAGGGTTAGGGTTAGGGTTAGGGTTAGGGTTAGGGTTAGGGTTAGGGTTAGGGTTAGGGTTAGGGTTAGGGTTAGGGTTAGGGTTAGGGTTAGGGTTAGGGTTAGGGTTAGGGTTAGGGTTAGGGTTAGGGTTAGGGTTAGGGTTAGGGTTAGGGTTAGGGTTAGGGTTAGGGTTAGGGTTAGGGTTAGGGTTAGGGTTAGGGTTAGGGTTAGGGTTAGGGTTAGGGTTAGGGTTAGGGTTAGGGTTAGGGTTAGGGTTAGGGTTAGGGTTAGGGTTAGGGTTAGGGTTAGGGTTAGGGTTAGGGTTAGGGTTAGGGTTAGGGTTAGGGTTAGGGTTAGGGTTAGGGTTAGGGTTAGGGTTAGGGTTAGGGTTAGGGTTAGGGTTAGGGTTAGGGTTAGGGTTAGGGTTAGGGTTAGGGTTAGGGTTAGGGTTAGGGTTAGGGTTAGGGTTAGGGTTAGGGTTAGGGTTAGGGTTAGGGTTAGGGTTAGGGTTAGGGTTAGGGTTAGGGTTAGGGTTAGGGTTAGGGTTAGGGTTAGGGTTAGGGTTAGGGTTAGGGTTAGGGTTAGGGTTAGGGTTAGGGTTAGGGTTAGGGTTAGGGTTAGGGTTAGGGTTAGGGTTAGGGTTAGGGTTAGGGTTAGGGTTAGGGTTAGGGTTAGGGTTAGGGTTAGGGTTAGGGTTAGGGTTAGGGTTAGGGTTAGGGTTAGGGTTAGGGTTAGGGTTAGGGTTAGGGTTAGGGTTAGGGTTAGGGTTAGGGTTAGGGTTAGGGTTAGGGTTAGGGTTAGGGTTAGGGTTAGGGTTAGGGTTAGGGTTAGGGTTAGGGTTAGGGTTAGGGTTAGGGTTAGGGTTAGGGTTAGGGTTAGGGTTAGGGTTAGGGTTAGGGTTAGGGTTAGGGTTAGGGTTAGGGTTAGGGTTAGGGTTAGGGTTAGGGTTAGGGTTAGGGTTAGGGTTAGGGTTAGGGTTAGGGTTAGGGTTAGGGTTAGGGTTAGGGTTAGGGTTAGGGTTAGGGTTAGGGTTAGGGTTAGGGTTAGGGTTAGGGTTAGGGTTAGGGTTAGGGTTAGGGTTAGGGTTAGGGTTAGGGTTAGGGTTAGGGTTAGGGTTAGGGTTAGGGTTAGGGTTAGGGTTAGGGTTAGGGTTAGGGTTAGGGTTAGGGTTAGGGTTAGGGTTAGGGTTAGGGTTAGGGTTAGGGTTAGGGTTAGGGTTAGGGTTAGGGTTAGGGTTAGGGTTAGGGTTAGGGTTAGGGTTAGGGTTAGGGTTAGGGTTAGGGTTAGGGTTAGGGTTAGGGTTAGGGTTAGGGTTAGGGTTAGGGTTAGGGTTAGGGTTAGGGTTAGGGTTAGGGTTAGGGTTAGGGTTAGGGTTAGGGTTAGGGTTAGGGTTAGGGTTAGGGTTAGGGTTAGGGTTAGGGTTAGGGTTAGGGTTAGGGTTAGGGTTAGGGTTAGGGTTAGGGTTAGGGTTAGGGTTAGGGTTAGGGTTAGGGTTAGGGTTAGGGTTAGGGTTAGGGTTAGGGTTAGGGTTAGGGTTAGGGTTAGGGTTAGGGTTAGGGTTAGGGTTAGGGTTAGGGTTAGGGTTAGGGTTAGGGTTAGGGTTAGGGTTAGGGTTAGGGTTAGGGTTAGGGTTAGGGTTAGGGTTAGGGTTAGGGTTAGGGTTAGGGTTAGGGTTAGGGTTAGGGTTAGGGTTAGGGTTAGGGTTAGGGTTAGGGTTAGGGTTAGGGTTAGGGTTAGGGTTAGGGTTAGGGTTAGGGTTAGGGTTAGGGTTAGGGTTAGGGTTAGGGTTAGGGTTAGGGTTAGGGTTAGGGTTAGGGTTAGGGTTAGGGTTAGGGTTAGGGTTAGGGTTAGGGTTAGGGTTAGGGTTAGGGTTAGGGTTAGGGTTAGGGTTAGGGTTAGGGTTAGGGTTAGGGTTAGGGTTAGGGTTAGGGTTAGGGTTAGGGTTAGGGTTAGGGTTAGGGTTAGGGTTAGGGTTAGGGTTAGGGTTAGGGTTAGGGTTAGGGTTAGGGTTAGGGTTAGGGTTAGGGTTAGGGTTAGGGTTAGGGTTAGGGTTAGGGTTAGGGTTAGGGTTAGGGTTAGGGTTAGGGTTAGGGTTAGGGTTAGGGTTAGGGTTAGGGTTAGGGTTAGGGTTAGGGTTAGGGTTAGGGTTAGGGTTAGGGTTAGGGTTAGGGTTAGGGTTAGGGTTAGGGTTAGGGTTAGGGTTAGGGTTAGGGTTAGGGTTAGGGTTAGGGTTAGGGTTAGGGTTAGGGTTAGGGTTAGGGTTAGGGTTAGGGTTAGGGTTAGGGTTAGGGTTAGGGTTAGGGTTAGGGTTAGGGTTAGGGTTAGGGTTAGGGTTAGGGTTAGGGTTAGGGTTAGGGTTAGGGTTAGGGTTAGGGTTAGGGTTAGGGTTAGGGTTAGGGTTAGGGTTAGGGTTAGGGTTAGGGTTAGGGTTAGGGTTAGGGTTAGGGTTAGGGTTAGGGTTAGGGTTAGGGTTAGGGTTAGGGTTAGGGTTAGGGTTAGGGTTAGGGTTAGGGTTAGGGTTAGGGTTAGGGTTAGGGTTAGGGTTAGGGTTAGGGTTAGGGTTAGGGTTAGGGTTAGGGTTAGGGTTAGGGTTAGGGTTAGGGTTAGGGTTAGGGTTAGGGTTAGGGTTAGGGTTAGGGTTAGGGTTAGGGTTAGGGTTAGGGTTAGGGTTAGGGTTAGGGTTAGGGTTAGGGTTAGGGTTAGGGTTAGGGTTAGGGTTAGGGTTAGGGTTAGGGTTAGGGTTAGGGTTAGGGTTAGGGTTAGGGTTAGGGTTAGGGTTAGGGTTAGGGTTAGGGTTAGGGTTAGGGTTAGGGTTAGGGTTAGGGTTAGGGTTAGGGTTAGGGTTAGGGTTAGGGTTAGGGTTAGGGTTAGGGTTAGGGTTAGGGTTAGGGTTAGGGTTAGGGTTAGGGTTAGGGTTAGGGTTAGGGTTAGGGTTAGGGTTAGGGTTAGGGTTAGGGTTAGGGTTAGGGTTAGGGTTAGGGTTAGGGTTAGGGTTAGGGTTAGGGTTAGGGTTAGGGTTAGGGTTAGGGTTAGGGTTAGGGTTAGGGTTAGGGTTAGGGTTAGGGTTAGGGTTAGGGTTAGGGTTAGGGTTAGGGTTAGGGTTAGGGTTAGGGTTAGGGTTAGGGTTAGGGTTAGGGTTAGGGTTAGGGTTAGGGTTAGGGTTAGGGTTAGGGTTAGGGTTAGGGTTAGGGTTAGGGTTAGGGTTAGGGTTAGGGTTAGGGTTAGGGTTAGGGTTAGGGTTAGGGTTAGGGTTAGGGTTAGGGTTAGGGTTAGGGTTAGGGTTAGGGTTAGGGTTAGGGTTAGGGTTAGGGTTAGGGTTAGGGTTAGGGTTAGGGTTAGGGTTAGGGTTAGGGTTAGGGTTAGGGTTAGGGTTAGGGTTAGGGTTAGGGTTAGGGTTAGGGTTAGGGTTAGGGTTAGGGTTAGGGTTAGGGTTAGGGTTAGGGTTAGGGTTAGGGTTAGGGTTAGGGTTAGGGTTAGGGTTAGGGTTAGGGTTAGGGTTAGGGTTAGGGTTAGGGTTAGGGTTAGGGTTAGGGTTAGGGTTAGGGTTAGGGTTAGGGTTAGGGTTAGGGTTAGGGTTAGGGTTAGGGTTAGGGTTAGGGTTAGGGTTAGGGTTAGGGTTAGGGTTAGGGTTAGGGTTAGGGTTAGGGTTAGGGTTAGGGTTAGGGTTAGGGTTAGGGTTAGGGTTAGGGTTAGGGTTAGGGTTAGGGTTAGGGTTAGGGTTAGGGTTAGGGTTAGGGTTAGGGTTAGGGTTAGGGTTAGGGTTAGGGTTAGGGTTAGGGTTAGGGTTAGGGTTAGGGTTAGGGTTAGGGTTAGGGTTAGGGTTAGGGTTAGGGTTAGGGTTAGGGTTAGGGTTAGGGTTAGGGTTAGGGTTAGGGTTAGGGTTAGGGTTAGGGTTAGGGTTAGGGTTAGGGTTAGGGTTAGGGTTAGGGTTAGGGTTAGGGTTAGGGTTAGGGTTAGGGTTAGGGTTAGGGTTAGGGTTAGGGTTAGGGTTAGGGTTAGGGTTAGGGTTAGGGTTAGGGTTAGGGTTAGGGTTAGGGTTAGGGTTAGGGTTAGGGTTAGGGTTAGGGTTAGGGTTAGGGTTAGGGTTAGGGTTAGGGTTAGGGTTAGGGTTAGGGTTAGGGTTAGGGTTAGGGTTAGGGTTAGGGTTAGGGTTAGGGTTAGGGTTAGGGTTAGGGTTAGGGTTAGGGTTAGGGTTAGGGTTAGGGTTAGGGTTAGGGTTAGGGTTAGGGTTAGGGTTAGGGTTAGGGTTAGGGTTAGGGTTAGGGTTAGGGTTAGGGTTAGGGTTAGGGTTAGGGTTAGGGTTAGGGTTAGGGTTAGGGTTAGGGTTAGGGTTAGGGTTAGGGTTAGGGTTAGGGTTAGGGTTAGGGTTAGGGTTAGGGTTAGGGTTAGGGTTAGGGTTAGGGTTAGGGTTAGGGTTAGGGTTAGGGTTAGGGTTAGGGTTAGGGTTAGGGTTAGGGTTAGGGTTAGGGTTAGGGTTAGGGTTAGGGTTAGGGTTAGGGTTAGGGTTAGGGTTAGGGTTAGGGTTAGGGTTAGGGTTAGGGTTAGGGTTAGGGTTAGGGTTAGGGTTAGGGTTAGGGTTAGGGTTAGGGTTAGGGTTAGGGTTAGGGTTAGGGTTAGGGTTAGGGTTAGGGTTAGGGTTAGGGTTAGGGTTAGGGTTAGGGTTAGGGTTAGGGTTAGGGTTAGGGTTAGGGTTAGGGTTAGGGTTAGGGTTAGGGTTAGGGTTAGGGTTAGGGTTAGGGTTAGGGTTAGGGTTAGGGTTAGGGTTAGGGTTAGGGTTAGGGTTAGGGTTAGGGTT
The DNA here is from genome assembly GCA_024529925.1 of Ophthalmolycus amberensis. Taxonomy (NCBI): domain Eukaryota; kingdom Metazoa; phylum Chordata; class Actinopteri; order Perciformes; family Zoarcidae; genus Ophthalmolycus; species Ophthalmolycus amberensis. The sequence goes on from JAFEUB010001683.1 coordinate 24,054, forward strand.
AGGGTTAGGGTTAGGGTTAGGGTTAGGGTTAGGGTTAGGGTTAGGGTTAGGGTTAGGGTTAGGGTTAGGGTTAGGGTTAGGGTTAGGGTTAGGGTTAGGGTTAGGGTTAGGGTTAGGGTTAGGGTTAGGGTTAGGGTTAGGGTTAGGGTTAGGGTTAGGGTTAGGGTTAGGGTTAGGGTTAGGGTTAGGGTTAGGGTTAGGGTTAGGGTTAGGGTTAGGGTTAGGGTTAGGGTTAGGGTTAGGGTTAGGGTTAGGGTTAGGGTTAGGGTTAGGGTTAGGGTTAGGGTTAGGGTTAGGGTTAGGGTTAGGGTTAGGGTTAGGGTTAGGGTTAGGGTTAGGGTTAGGGTTAGGGTTAGGGTTAGGGTTAGGGTTAGGGTTAGGGTTAGGGTTAGGGTTAGGGTTAGGGTTAGGGTTAGGGTTAGGGTTAGGGTTAGGGTTAGGGTTAGGGTTAGGGTTAGGGTTAGGGTTAGGGTTAGGGTTAGGGTTAGGGTTAGGGTTAGGGTTAGGGTTAGGGTTAGGGTTAGGGTTAGGGTTAGGGTTAGGGTTAGGGTTAGGGTTAGGGTTAGGGTTAGGGTTAGGGTTAGGGTTAGGGTTAGGGTTAGGGTTAGGGTTAGGGTTAGGGTTAGGGTTAGGGTTAGGGTTAGGGTTAGGGTTAGGGTTAGGGTTAGGGTTAGGGTTAGGGTTAGGGTTAGGGTTAGGGTTAGGGTTAGGGTTAGGGTTAGGGTTAGGGTTAGGGTTAGGGTTAGGGTTAGGGTTAGGGTTAGGGTTAGGGTTAGGGTTAGGGTTAGGGTTAGGGTTAGGGTTAGGGTTAGGGTTAGGGTTAGGGTTAGGGTTAGGGTTAGGGTTAGGGTTAGGGTTAGGGTTAGGGTTAGGGTTAGGGTTAGGGTTAGGGTTAGGGTTAGGGTTAGGGTTAGGGTTAGGGTTAGGGTTAGGGTTAGGGTTAGGGTTAGGGTTAGGGTTAGGGTTAGGGTTAGGGTTAGGGTTAGGGTTAGGGTTAGGGTTAGGGTTAGGGTTAGGGTTAGGGTTAGGGTTAGGGTTAGGGTTAGGGTTAGGGTTAGGGTTAGGGTTAGGGTTAGGGTTAGGGTTAGGGTTAGGGTTAGGGTTAGGGTTAGGGTTAGGGTTAGGGTTAGGGTTAGGGTTAGGGTTAGGGTTAGGGTTAGGGTTAGGGTTAGGGTTAGGGTTAGGGTTAGGGTTAGGGTTAGGGTTAGGGTTAGGGTTAGGGTTAGGGTTAGGGTTAGGGTTAGGGTTAGGGTTAGGGTTAGGGTTAGGGTTAGGGTTAGGGTTAGGGTTAGGGTTAGGGTTAGGGTTAGGGTTAGGGTTAGGGTTAGGGTTAGGGTTAGGGTTAGGGTTAGGGTTAGGGTTAGGGTTAGGGTTAGGGTTAGGGTTAGGGTTAGGGTTAGGGTTAGGGTTAGGGTTAGGGTTAGGGTTAGGGTTAGGGTTAGGGTTAGGGTTAGGGTTAGGGTTAGGGTTAGGGTTAGGGTTAGGGTTAGGGTTAGGGTTAGGGTTAGGGTTAGGGTTAGGGTTAGGGTTAGGGTTAGGGTTAGGGTTAGGGTTAGGGTTAGGGTTAGGGTTAGGGTTAGGGTTAGGGTTAGGGTTAGGGTTAGGGTTAGGGTTAGGGTTAGGGTTAGGGTTAGGGTTAGGGTTAGGGTTAGGGTTAGGGTTAGGGTTAGGGTTAGGGTTAGGGTTAGGGTTAGGGTTAGGGTTAGGGTTAGGGTTAGGGTTAGGGTTAGGGTTAGGGTTAGGGTTAGGGTTAGGGTTAGGGTTAGGGTTAGGGTTAGGGTTAGGGTTAGGGTTAGGGTTAGGGTTAGGGTTAGGGTTAGGGTTAGGGTTAGGGTTAGGGTTAGGGTTAGGGTTAGGGTTAGGGTTAGGGTTAGGGTTAGGGTTAGGGTTAGGGTTAGGGTTAGGGTTAGGGTTAGGGTTAGGGTTAGGGTTAGGGTTAGGGTTAGGGTTAGGGTTAGGGTTAGGGTTAGGGTTAGGGTTAGGGTTAGGGTTAGGGTTAGGGTTAGGGTTAGGGTTAGGGTTAGGGTTAGGGTTAGGGTTAGGGTTAGGGTTAGGGTTAGGGTTAGGGTTAGGGTTAGGGTTAGGGTTAGGGTTAGGGTTAGGGTTAGGGTTAGGGTTAGGGTTAGGGTTAGGGTTAGGGTTAGGGTTAGGGTTAGGGTTAGGGTTAGGGTTAGGGTTAGGGTTAGGGTTAGGGTTAGGGTTAGGGTTAGGGTTAGGGTTAGGGTTAGGGTTAGGGTTAGGGTTAGGGTTAGGGTTAGGGTTAGGGTTAGGGTTAGGGTTAGGGTTAGGGTTAGGGTTAGGGTTAGGGTTAGGGTTAGGGTTAGGGTTAGGGTTAGGGTTAGGGTTAGGGTTAGGGTTAGGGTTAGGGTTAGGGTTAGGGTTAGGGTTAGGGTTAGGGTTAGGGTTAGGGTTAGGGTTAGGGTTAGGGTTAGGGTTAGGGTTAGGGTTAGGGTTAGGGTTAGGGTTAGGGTTAGGGTTAGGGTTAGGGTTAGGGTTAGGGTTAGGGTTAGGGTTAGGGTTAGGGTTAGGGTTAGGGTTAGGGTTAGGGTTAGGGTTAGGGTTAGGGTTAGGGTTAGGGTTAGGGTTAGGGTTAGGGTTAGGGTTAGGGTTAGGGTTAGGGTTAGGGTTAGGGTTAGGGTTAGGGTTAGGGTTAGGGTTAGGGTTAGGGTTAGGGTTAGGGTTAGGGTTAGGGTTAGGGTTAGGGTTAGGGTTAGGGTTAGGGTTAGGGTTAGGGTTAGGGTTAGGGTTAGGGTTAGGGTTAGGGTTAGGGTTAGGGTTAGGGTTAGGGTTAGGGTTAGGGTTAGGGTTAGGGTTAGGGTTAGGGTTAGGGTTAGGGTTAGGGTTAGGGTTAGGGTTAGGGTTAGGGTTAGGGTTAGGGTTAGGGTTAGGGTTAGGGTTAGGGTTAGGGTTAGGGTTAGGGTTAGGGTTAGGGTTAGGGTTAGGGTTAGGGTTAGGGTTAGGGTTAGGGTTAGGGTTAGGGTTAGGGTTAGGGTTAGGGTTAGGGTTAGGGTTAGGGTTAGGGTTAGGGTTAGGGTTAGGGTTAGGGTTAGGGTTAGGGTTAGGGTTAGGGTTAGGGTTAGGGTTAGGGTTAGGGTTAGGGTTAGGGTTAGGGTTAGGGTTAGGGTTAGGGTTAGGGTTAGGGTTAGGGTTAGGGTTAGGGTTAGGGTTAGGGTTAGGGTTAGGGTTAGGGTTAGGGTTAGGGTTAGGGTTAGGGTTAGGGTTAGGGTTAGGGTTAGGGTTAGGGTTAGGGTTAGGGTTAGGGTTAGGGTTAGGGTTAGGGTTAGGGTTAGGGTTAGGGTTAGGGTTAGGGTTAGGGTTAGGGTTAGGGTTAGGGTTAGGGTTAGGGTTAGGGTTAGGGTTAGGGTTAGGGTTAGGGTTAGGGTTAGGGTTAGGGTTAGGGTTAGGGTTAGGGTTAGGGTTAGGGTTAGGGTTAGGGTTAGGGTTAGG
>JAFEUB010001683.1:35000-40499 GCA_024529925.1 Ophthalmolycus amberensis
GGTTCGGGTTCGGGTTCGGGTTCGGGTTCGGGTTCGGGTTCGGGTTCGGGTTCGGGTTCGGGTTCGGGTTCGGGTTCGGGTTCGGGTTCGGGTTCGGGTTCGGGTTCGGGTTCGGGTTCGGGTTCGGGTTCGGGTTCGGGTTCGGGTTCGGGTTCGGGTTCGGGTTCGGGTTCGGGTTCGGGTTCGGGTTCGGGTTCGGGTTCGGGTTCGGGTTCGGGTTCGGGTTCGGGTTCGGGTTCGGGTTCGGGTTCGGGTTCGGGTTCGGGTTCGGGTTCGGGTTCGGGTTCGGGTTCGGGTTCGGGTTCGGGTTCGGGTTCGGGTTCGGGTTCGGGTTCGGGTTCGGGTTCGGGTTCGGGTTCGGGTTCGGGTTCGGGTTCGGGTTCGGGTTCGGGTTCGGGTTCGGGTTCGGGTTCGGGTTCGGGTTCGGGTTCGGGTTCGGGTTCGGGTTCGGGTTCGGGTTCGGGTTCGGGTTCGGGTTCGGGTTCGGGTTCGGGTTCGGGTTCGGGTTCGGGTTCGGGTTCGGGTTCGGGTTCGGGTTCGGGTTCGGGTTCGGGTTCGGGTTCGGGTTCGGGTTCGGGTTCGGGTTCGGGTTCGGGTTCGGGTTCGGGTTCGGGTTCGGGTTCGGGTTCGGGTTCGGGTTCGGGTTCGGGTTCGGGTTCGGGTTCGGGTTCGGGTTCGGGTTCGGGTTCGGGTTCGGGTTCGGGTTCGGGTTCGGGTTCGGGTTCGGGTTCGGGTTCGGGTTCGGGTTCGGGTTCGGGTTCGGGTTCGGGTTCGGGTTCGGGTTCGGGTTCGGGTTCGGGTTCGGGTTCGGGTTCGGGTTCGGGTTCGGGTTCGGGTTCGGGTTCGGGTTCGGGTTCGGGTTCGGGTTCGGGTTCGGGTTCGGGTTCGGGTTCGGGTTCGGGTTCGGGTTCGGGTTCGGGTTCGGGTTCGGGTTCGGGTTCGGGTTCGGGTTCGGGTTCGGGTTCGGGTTCGGGTTCGGGTTCGGGTTCGGGTTCGGGTTCGGGTTCGGGTTCGGGTTCGGGTTCGGGTTCGGGTTCGGGTTCGGGTTCGGGTTCGGGTTCGGGTTCGGGTTCGGGTTCGGGTTCGGGTTCGGGTTCGGGTTCGGGTTCGGGTTCGGGTTCGGGTTCGGGTTCGGGTTCGGGTTCGGGTTCGGGTTCGGGTTCGGGTTCGGGTTCGGGTTCGGGTTCGGGTTCGGGTTCGGGTTCGGGTTCGGGTTCGGGTTCGGGTTCGGGTTCGGGTTCGGGTTCGGGTTCGGGTTCGGGTTCGGGTTCGGGTTCGGGTTCGGGTTCGGGTTCGGGTTCGGGTTCGGGTTCGGGTTCGGGTTCGGGTTCGGGTTCGGGTTCGGGTTCGGGTTCGGGTTCGGGTTCGGGTTCGGGTTCGGGTTCGGGTTCGGGTTCGGGTTCGGGTTCGGGTTCGGGTTCGGGTTCGGGTTCGGGTTCGGGTTCGGGTTCGGGTTCGGGTTCGGGTTCGGGTTCGGGTTCGGGTTCGGGTTCGGGTTCGGGTTCGGGTTCGGGTTCGGGTTCGGGTTCGGGTTCGGGTTCGGGTTCGGGTTCGGGTTCGGGTTCGGGTTCGGGTTCGGGTTCGGGTTCGGGTTCGGGTTCGGGTTCGGGTTCGGGTTCGGGTTCGGGTTCGGGTTCGGGTTCGGGTTCGGGTTCGGGTTCGGGTTCGGGTTCGGGTTCGGGTTCGGGTTCGGGTTCGGGTTCGGGTTCGGGTTCGGGTTCGGGTTCGGGTTCGGGTTCGGGTTCGGGTTCGGGTTCGGGTTCGGGTTCGGGTTCGGGTTCGGGTTCGGGTTCGGGTTCGGGTTCGGGTTCGGGTTCGGGTTCGGGTTCGGGTTCGGGTTCGGGTTCGGGTTCGGGTTCGGGTTCGGGTTCGGGTTCGGGTTCGGGTTCGGGTTCGGGTTCGGGTTCGGGTTCGGGTTCGGGTTCGGGTTCGGGTTCGGGTTCGGGTTCGGGTTCGGGTTCGGGTTCGGGTTCGGGTTCGGGTTCGGGTTCGGGTTCGGGTTCGGGTTCGGGTTCGGGTTCGGGTTCGGGTTCGGGTTCGGGTTCGGGTTCGGGTTCGGGTTCGGGTTCGGGTTCGGGTTCGGGTTCGGGTTCGGGTTCGGGTTCGGGTTCGGGTTCGGGTTCGGGTTCGGGTTCGGGTTCGGGTTCGGGTTCGGGTTCGGGTTCGGGTTCGGGTTCGGGTTCGGGTTCGGGTTCGGGTTCGGGTTCGGGTTCGGGTTCGGGTTCGGGTTCGGGTTCGGGTTCGGGTTCGGGTTCGGGTTCGGGTTCGGGTTCGGGTTCGGGTTCGGGTTCGGGTTCGGGTTCGGGTTCGGGTTCGGGTTCGGGTTCGGGTTCGGGTTCGGGTTCGGGTTCGGGTTCGGGTTCGGGTTCGGGTTCGGGTTCGGGTTCGGGTTCGGGTTCGGGTTCGGGTTCGGGTTCGGGTTCGGGTTCGGGTTCGGGTTCGGGTTCGGGTTCGGGTTCGGGTTCGGGTTCGGGTTCGGGTTCGGGTTCGGGTTCGGGTTCGGGTTCGGGTTCGGGTTCGGGTTCGGGTTCGGGTTCGGGTTCGGGTTCGGGTTCGGGTTCGGGTTCGGGTTCGGGTTCGGGTTCGGGTTCGGGTTCGGGTTCGGGTTCGGGTTCGGGTTCGGGTTCGGGTTCGGGTTCGGGTTCGGGTTCGGGTTCGGGTTCGGGTTCGGGTTCGGGTTCGGGTTCGGGTTCGGGTTCGGGTTCGGGTTCGGGTTCGGGTTCGGGTTCGGGTTCGGGTTCGGGTTCGGGTTCGGGTTCGGGTTCGGGTTCGGGTTCGGGTTCGGGTTCGGGTTCGGGTTCGGGTTCGGGTTCGGGTTCGGGTTCGGGTTCGGGTTCGGGTTCGGGTTCGGGTTCGGGTTCGGGTTCGGGTTCGGGTTCGGGTTCGGGTTCGGGTTCGGGTTCGGGTTCGGGTTCGGGTTCGGGTTCGGGTTCGGGTTCGGGTTCGGGTTCGGGTTCGGGTTCGGGTTCGGGTTCGGGTTCGGGTTCGGGTTCGGGTTCGGGTTCGGGTTCGGGTTCGGGTTCGGGTTCGGGTTCGGGTTCGGGTTCGGGTTCGGGTTCGGGTTCGGGTTCGGGTTCGGGTTCGGGTTCGGGTTCGGGTTCGGGTTCGGGTTCGGGTTCGGGTTCGGGTTCGGGTTCGGGTTCGGGTTCGGGTTCGGGTTCGGGTTCGGGTTCGGGTTCGGGTTCGGGTTCGGGTTCGGGTTCGGGTTCGGGTTCGGGTTCGGGTTCGGGTTCGGGTTCGGGTTCGGGTTCGGGTTCGGGTTCGGGTTCGGGTTCGGGTTCGGGTTCGGGTTCGGGTTCGGGTTCGGGTTCGGGTTCGGGTTCGGGTTCGGGTTCGGGTTCGGGTTCGGGTTCGGGTTCGGGTTCGGGTTCGGGTTCGGGTTCGGGTTCGGGTTCGGGTTCGGGTTCGGGTTCGGGTTCGGGTTCGGGTTCGGGTTCGGGTTCGGGTTCGGGTTCGGGTTCGGGTTCGGGTTCGGGTTCGGGTTCGGGTTCGGGTTCGGGTTCGGGTTCGGGTTCGGGTTCGGGTTCGGGTTCGGGTTCGGGTTCGGGTTCGGGTTCGGGTTCGGGTTCGGGTTCGGGTTCGGGTTCGGGTTCGGGTTCGGGTTCGGGTTCGGGTTCGGGTTCGGGTTCGGGTTCGGGTTCGGGTTCGGGTTCGGGTTCGGGTTCGGGTTCGGGTTCGGGTTCGGGTTCGGGTTCGGGTTCGGGTTCGGGTTCGGGTTCGGGTTCGGGTTCGGGTTCGGGTTCGGGTTCGGGTTCGGGTTCGGGTTCGGGTTCGGGTTCGGGTTCGGGTTCGGGTTCGGGTTCGGGTTCGGGTTCGGGTTCGGGTTCGGGTTCGGGTTCGGGTTCGGGTTCGGGTTCGGGTTCGGGTTCGGGTTCGGGTTCGGGTTCGGGTTCGGGTTCGGGTTCGGGTTCGGGTTCGGGTTCGGGTTCGGGTTCGGGTTCGGGTTCGGGTTCGGGTTCGGGTTCGGGTTCGGGTTCGGGTTCGGGTTCGGGTTCGGGTTCGGGTTCGGGTTCGGGTTCGGGTTCGGGTTCGGGTTCGGGTTCGGGTTCGGGTTCGGGTTCGGGTTCGGGTTCGGGTTCGGGTTCGGGTTCGGGTTCGGGTTCGGGTTCGGGTTCGGGTTCGGGTTCGGGTTCGGGTTCGGGTTCGGGTTCGGGTTCGGGTTCGGGTTCGGGTTCGGGTTCGGGTTCGGGTTCGGGTTCGGGTTCGGGTTCGGGTTCGGGTTCGGGTTCGGGTTCGGGTTCGGGTTCGGGTTCGGGTTCGGGTTCGGGTTCGGGTTCGGGTTCGGGTTCGGGTTCGGGTTCGGGTTCGGGTTCGGGTTCGGGTTCGGGTTCGGGTTCGGGTTCGGGTTCGGGTTCGGGTTCGGGTTCGGGTTCGGGTTCGGGTTCGGGTTCGGGTTCGGGTTCGGGTTCGGGTTCGGGTTCGGGTTCGGGTTCGGGTTCGGGTTCGGGTTCGGGTTCGGGTTCGGGTTCGGGTTCGGGTTCGGGTTCGGGTTCGGGTTCGGGTTCGGGTTCGGGTTCGGGTTCGGGTTCGGGTTCGGGTTCGGGTTCGGGTTCGGGTTCGGGTTCGGGTTCGGGTTCGGGTTCGGGTTCGGGTTCGGGTTCGGGTTCGGGTTCGGGTTCGGGTTCGGGTTCGGGTTCGGGTTCGGGTTCGGGTTCGGGTTCGGGTTCGGGTTCGGGTTCGGGTTCGGGTTCGGGTTCGGGTTCGGGTTCGGGTTCGGGTTCGGGTTCGGGTTCGGGTTCGGGTTCGGGTTCGGGTTCGGGTTCGGGTTCGGGTTCGGGTTCGGGTTCGGGTTCGGGTTCGGGTTCGGGTTCGGGTTCGGGTTCGGGTTCGGGTTCGGGTTCGGGTTCGGGTTCGGGTTCGGGTTCGGGTTCGGGTTCGGGTTCGGGTTCGGGTTCGGGTTCGGGTTCGGGTTCGGGTTCGGGTTCGGGTTCGGGTTCGGGTTCGGGTTCGGGTTCGGGTTCGGGTTCGGGTTCGGGTTCGGGTTCGGGTTCGGGTTCGGGTTCGGGTTCGGGTTCGGGTTCGGGTTCGGGTTCGGGTTCGGGTTCGGGTTCGGGTTCGGGTTCGGGTTCGGGTTCGGGTTCGGGTTCGGGTTCGGGTTCGGGTTCGGGTTCGGGTTCGGGTTCGGGTTCGGGTTCGGGTTCGGGTTCGGGTTCGGGTTCGGGTTCGGGTTCGGGTTCGGGTTCGGGTTCGGGTTCGGGTTCGGGTTCGGGTTCGGGTTCGGGTTCGGGTTCGGGTTCGGGTTCGGGTTCGGGTTCGGGTTCGGGTTCGGGTTCGGGTTCGGGTTCGGGTTCGGGTTCGGGTTCGGGTTCGGGTTCGGGTTCGGGTTCGGGTTCGGGTTCGGGTTCGGGTTCGGGTTCGGGTTCGGGTTCGGGTTCGGGTTCGGGTTCGGGTTCGGGTTCGGGTTCGGGTTCGGGTTCGGGTTCGGGTTCGGGTTCGGGTTCGGGTTCGGGTTCGGGTTCGGGTTCGGGTTCGGGTTCGGGTTCGGGTTCGGGTTCGGGT
>JAFEUB010001684.1:0-67500 GCA_024529925.1 Ophthalmolycus amberensis
CCCCCCCGGTGGCCCGACCGGGCGGGCCCTGAGGGAAAAAGGGGGCGGGCGGTGCGGGGGGGAGGGCTGAGGGAAAGACGGGGGGGCTGAGGGAAAAGAGGGAGGGCCAGAGAAGGGGGGCCGGGCCCCCCGCGCGCCCCGGTCGGGCAGGGCTGTCCTACTGCCTGACCAGCAATATACACCGGGCACACCGAGGACAGTGGTGCGCGTGATCCATGACGGAGGCGCGCAGGACCGGGTACCAGCAGCATCCCAGGATCCAGCACCTGCGGAGACGGGGCGATATAGCGAGAGACGAGAGTGGGAGAGAGAGGGATGGAGAGGGATGGAGAGGGAGGGATGAGTTGCGTTCGTGAGGACCTGCGGTGCCCCTGGTGATCTAGAATATGCCCACGAGATACGTACCCGGTCAGACACATGATCCCCGCGGACATCGCCGCCATGGAACCCATCCTGTACCTGACCACGGGTTCCACGTGCATAGCACAAGCTTGGCACCAGAGCACTGTGGCGTTGGGCAGAGAGAGATCCCGGTTAGGTGTGTGTGTGTGTGTGTGTGTGTGTGTGTGTGTGTGTGTGTGTGTGTGTGTGTGTGTGTGTGTGTGTGTGTGTGTGTGTGTGTGTGTGTGTGTGTGTGTGTGTGTGTGTGTGTGTGTGTGTGTGTGTGTGTGTGTGTGTGTGTGTGTGTGTGTGTGTGTGTGTGTGTGTGTGTGTGTGTGTGTGTGTGTGTGTGTGTGTGTGTGTGTGTGTGTGTGTGTGTGTGTGTGTGTGTGTGTGTGTGTGTGTGTGTGTGTGTGTGTGTGTGTGTGTGTGTGTGTGTGTGCGTGTGTGTGCGTGTGTGCGCGTGTGTGCGTGTGTGTGCGTGTGTGCGCGTGTGTGCGTGTGTGTGCGTGTGTGCGTGTGTGTGTGTGTGTGTGTGTGTGTGTGTGATATCGGGTCCTTACCTCTGTGCTCCACGCTGCGAGGTGATATGTCGGGTATGCTGCCCATCTCGCTGCTGGTGATGCTGCTGATGCTGCTGGTGCTGAACATGCTTGCCGAGCTCCCGATGCGGTCCCTGTCCCCGCATGACCATGTCTCCTGAGGCATGTCCATGTGTGCTGTATTGCTCTGCCTTGCTTTGCTTATGCCTTGCTTTGCTTATGCCTTGCTGTTGCCTTGCTTTTGCCTTGCTTTTGCCTTTGCTCTGCCTTTGCTCTGCCTTTGCTCTGCTCTGCCTTTGCCTTTGCTCTGCCTTTGCCTTTGCTCTGCTCTGCCTTTGCTCTGCCTTTGCTCTGCTCTGCCTTTGCCTTTGCTCTGCTCTGCCTTTGGCTTTGCTCCGCCTTTGGCTTTGCTTTGGCTTTGGCTTTGGCTTTGCTTTGCTTTGCTTTGCTTTGCTTTGCTTTGCTTTGCTTTGCTTTGCTTTTGCTTTGCTTTTGCTTTGCTTTTGCTTTGCTTTTGCTTTGCTTTTGCTTTGCTTTTGCTTTGCTTTTGCTTTGCTTTTGCTTTGCTTTTGCTTTGCTTTTGCTTTGCTTTTGCTTTGCTTTTGCTTTGCTTTTGCTTTGCTTTTCAGCCTGTGCTGCTGCCTGTGCTGCTGCCTGTGCTGCTGCTGCCTTTGCTGCTGCTGCCTTTGCTGCTGCTGCTGCTGCCTTTGCTTGCCTGTGCTTGCCTGTGCTCCCAAACTCCGGAGTTGCTTTATGCTCTTGGTGCCGGTGGGTGTGGGCTGAGTGGCCCTGGTTTCCATCATGGTGAATCAGGGTTGGAGGGGTTGAGTAGAGCCCAGGTAGCGTAGTAACAGACATCTCGGCTGGGGATCGCAGTCAAGACCCATTGGACACATATCTCCTTCAGATCAAATATCCCTAAGTGGCCCGAGCTCCCCCACCACCCCGGTGTACAGCATCCTAAGTGCATCCCACTAACCAACAGTGTCTATAACCAAGAGCGCATAGTCAATGACAATGCTGGCCTTACTGGTAACCGCTACCGCCTGGGCACTTATTCGAGGCGCCCTAACCACAGGTAATAGGCTTTCAAGATCTCGGCACACTGGCCATTCCCCCCGAGTCTGTGCACAGACTCTCTATGCCTTTGCTCTCTCTGCCTTTGTGCTCTCTCTGCCTTTGCTCTCTCTGCCTTTGTCCTCTCTGCCTCTTGATGGCCACTCGTGTGAGCCCTCGCTTTGTTCATTCCCGGCCACTCTGCTGTCCTGCGAGCCCTCACTTACTTTGTCTTCTCCATCCCACCCCCCCTCCCGCCCACCCCCCCCCCTCCCCCTCCCAACCCTTGCACCCTCCCCTCTCTCCCCTCTCCCACTCCCTCTCTCCCCAGAAGATGTGCCAGATAGGACCGCTGCTGTCGGGGAAGACGTGAGACTCAGCTGCTGGCTCACACCCCACAAGGACTCCAGTCACGTGACCTGGCAGAAGGTGTCCAGGTCAGGTAACCGTAACCTGACCTCTACCGTGACCCCGGGCGAGCAGCTCGATCCCGCCCTACCCGGAAAGGTGGAGGTGGGCCAATGCGTAGTCGGTAACTGCACCATAGTGGTCAGGTCCGTCACGGTTCAGGACGAAGGCTGCTACCGCTGCGTGTTCACGTCCTCGGCCAAAGGGCCCACCATGCTCAACAACACATGCCTTAGGGTCTACGGTGAGTCCTGGCCCGTGTATTGTAGCATGTGTGCATGTATGTGTCGGTTTCGCCAGATCAACATTCCAGCATCACCACATCTAACCTCTGAGCCTGTTCTCTCTCCCCACACCCACAGAGATACATGGTCCAGTGCTCTCCATCATGGGCTCGGATGTCATGCTGGTGGCATCGTGTACAGCAACAGGACGCCCCGCCCCCACCGTCTCACTCAGCTCTCCGCTGCCGGCCCGGATCTTCACCAAGACCGAGACTCTATCCACGGACAATGCAGACGGGACCGTTACCGTGACCGTGAGCGCACGGATGACCGGCGCACGCAACGGGACCCGAGTGGGCTGTTCCGCGAGCGTGTTCTCTGTTCCCGCAAGTCAGGTGTTCCATGAGATAGGCTCGCGCTACCAACCCTCAAAACCCGGATCCGGGGACCGGCCCGAGGGCGAGATCTGGAATCCGGAGACCGGGGAACGCGTGCCCGGTGTCAGATACGAGCTAGATGTAACAGCGACGGAGGGCGGGCCCGAGGTCGATGGCCATGAGGGCACCCCGGAAGGCGAGGGCTCTAGCTGGCCCGTGGTCAATGACCATGAGGGCTCACCGGTTGGAGAAGGCGAGGGCGAGGGCGAGGGCGAGGGCTCTCCGGTTGGAGAAGGCGAGGGCGATGGCGAGGGCGAGGGTGAGGGCGAGCTAGATGGCGGAGAGGGCTCTCCTGGGAGAGAAGGAGAGGGCGAGGACGGACCCGCGGGTTCCGCCAGTACGGAAGGCGGAGGAGGAGGATCAGGTGAAGGGTCCGTGCACCCAGACAGAACAACTCTGGGAGAAGAGGCTCTTGGGGAAGGGCCAGACCAGGATCCCGAAGGCCACGGGGATCGCGAGCTTGTAATAGAGAACATCACGCCCTACACTCACGCGGGTGAGGCTACCACCCCACCAGCCACACGGACAGGCATACCAACAGACGCCCCCGAGCCCCCTGTGTTAGAGGTGACCACCCTCACACCAGTCACAATAACAGACACACCCGAGCCCCCGGCGGGTGAGGCTACCACCCCACCAGCCACACGGACAGGCACACCGACAGACACTCCGCTCGAGCCCGAACCGCCTGTGTTATACGGGACCACCCTCCCACCAGTCACACCGACAGACACTCCGCGCGAGCCCGAGTCGCCTGTGTTATACGGGACCACCCTCCCACCAGTCACACCGACAGACACTCCGCGCGAGCCCGAGTCGCCTGTGTTATACGGGACCACCCTCCCACCAGTCACACCGACAGACACTCCGTTAGAGGTGACCACGCACCCACCAGACACACCGACAGACACACCCGAGCCCCCTGTGTTAGAGGTGACCACCCTCCCACCAGTCACACCGACAGACACTCCGCTACAGGTGACCACGCTCCCACCCGTCACATTGACACCCGAGCCCCCTGCGGAGACCACGCTCTCACCAGTCACACCAGTCACACCAGCGCTAGAGGTGACCACGCTCCCACCAGTCACATTGACACCCGAGCCCCCTGCGGAGACCACGCTCTCACCAGTCACACCAGTCACACCAGCGCTAGAGGTGACCACGCTCCCAGTCACATTGACACCCGAGCCCCCTGCGGAGACCACGCTCTCACCAGTCACACCAGTCACACCAGCGCTAGAGGTGACCACGCTCCCAGTCACATTGACACCCGAGCCCCCTGCGGAGACCACGCTCTCACCAGTCACACCAGTCACACCTACAGACGCTCCGACAGACGCTCCGACAGACGCTCCGACAGACGCTCCAACAGACGCCCCCGAGGCCCCTGTGTTAGAGGTGACCACGGTCCACCCAGTGACAGTGGCAGACACCCCTCCCGTGCCCAAGCCTCCTGTGTTGACCACGCTTCCAACAGTACATGTTGCGGGAGATACAACAGAGCCACAGAGACCAGTGTTAGAAGTGACTACGCGCCCCAAGAGGCCTTGGTACGAGGACACTGCGACCCCCTGGGACACCGATTGGGACGATACGCAGCCCGAACCAGGGAGCGGGTACCCGGCAGACGTGGACGATCCGGTCATGCCTGACACCCCTCCAGACACCAAAGGTATGCAATGAAACCAGCAGATGTTCGTGTGTGTGTGTGTGTGTGTGTGTGTGTGTGTGTGTGTGTGTGTGTGTGTGTGTGTGTGTGTGTGTGTGTGTGTGTGTGTGTGTGTGTGTGTGTGTGTGTGTGTGTGTGTGTGTGTGTGTGTGTGTGTGTGTGTGTGTGTGTGTGTGTGTGTGTGTGTGTGTGTGTGTGTGTGTGTGTGTGTGTGTGTGTGTGTGTGTGTGTGTGTGTGTGTGTGTGTGTGTGTGTGTGTGTGTGTGTGTGTGTGTGTGTGTGTGTGTGTGTGTGTGTGTGTGTGTGTGTGTGTGTGTGTGTGTGTGTGTGTGTGTGTGTGTGTGTGTGTGTGTGTGTGTGTGTGTAAGCGGCACATCTAATTAAACATCTGTGTCTTTGCAGATATCTCAGGTCTACTCGCCGGAGTGATATTCGCCTGCATCTGTGTCACAGTGTTTGTCTCGATGCTGGTCATACAGATGTGTGACCCTCCCCAGTAAGTCTAACACCAGGATGACCCACCATCACCCAACCCACACCCCTCATCTCATGTATCCTCCTCCTAGGGTCTCAACAACATCATCATCACCATCCATCAACTCATCTACCTCCTCTCTAGGCCTCGATGACATTGAGCTCATGGAACGTGGGTCTACCTACTGACTGGCTGCACCACATGTGAACCGGACAGACCCAGCCCACGGCCACACCCAGAGACCGAGACCTTCAGTGTGTAATACAGCACCAGATAGGCCGGACCCCCTATCTGCCAGCGCACGCACGAGAGCACACAATGTCCGTCACACACCGCCTGAGCCTAGGCCACCCAAACACCCTATATCCCATGGGCACGTACCAACACCTTCACTTTGACAACATGTCCGAGCTGATGGCCGAGCACCTTGAGCTTGGCGCTCTCAAGAAACTTAACCCCGGTGAGGTGCCCCATGACATGGAAACATGTATGGTCCTGATCGATGTGGAAGACCTAGGGGACCTGTGCCTTCCCGGCTTCAGCCTCCTAGACTTCTTTCAGGCCAACGTGTCCATGATGAGCGGATTCCGTAACTGGGGAGCGTATGTGACTCGGGGTACCACTCCCCGGGGCGGACCCCCGCTAGGCTGGAGCCTCACCCTCTTGACAGACGGGCCTATGGACAATCTCAAGACCATGCTCTGGGCCGACTACAAGAAGTACTTCTCCGTCAAGTTCGCGATAGACAGCAACCACAAGGGCTGGAACACCGGGAGGGTATACCAATCCCGAATGAAAGAGCTGATGTCACACACAGAGATCCCGGGGACCCTTGCTAGTCACATGGCCAAGGTGCACAAGATCCCCCCAATGGGAGCTGTGTTTCGCACACCACTGCATACGGGAGAATGTCGCCTGTGGACCAAAGGCCCTGTTAGGCCCTGGTACACAGAATCAGCATTACCCGAGTCCAATTCCCAGCCTGGGACTTGTGCTATTTAGCAGAAGGCACCCCACCTAACGCACTCTATCCCTACCTCCGAATACTACCCGCCTGGTACACCTCCGAAGATGATCACCCTCTACTCTCGAGATCCTCGCGATGTCCGCGATGGTGAGGACGGTGCTGATGGTGCGGAAGGTGATGATGATGATGATGATGATGATGATGATGATGATGATGATGATGATTATGATGATGATGATTGGGACACAGGGTCTGAGTCTGAGCTGGATGGCGGTGCCCTCAGGCTCCTTGCTCTATTTGCCCCTGTGGGTACATACTTCCATCCCACAGCTACTGCTACCCTGGATGGTACACATCCCACCCCACACAGCACCCACCCCAACCTCACACCAACCGCCAGGGCCGCTGCCCTAGCCATGTATCGGGCTACACCCAACCCCATAAACCAACCCAGGGACATCCCACTGATATGGAGACCCCCCTCCCGGACCCTCCCTGAGCCATCACCTCCCCCATGTAACACTAAGAAGAAGGTGCGATTTGCATCGCGCGTCCACATGCACGTCATGAGAACGTGGCGAACCGCACACATGATCGCCCGTATGCCGAACCGCACAGAGTGTGAGACCCTGCCTTCCCGAGCGAGTGATGATGAGTGATGTGCGATGAGTGTGTGAAACAAATAAAAACACGTTTGTGAACCCATGTTCGTTGTGTGCCCCGTTTATTTAGATTGGTCAAGTCACACAGTACACACTATCACAAGGCCAGTCTTGTGTCAACAGAGTGTCCGGATCCCAAACCGGTTCGCATGTGAATCCTGGGACCAGATCCCTCTGTTCTGTGGATGACGAGCAGGCTATGTGGTTGTAGATCTCCGTCACCAGGCCCGCAGGGTATGCGTGCAGCTGGTCCAATGTATGGGACCCACCCCCAGAGGTCCGAGACCTGGGTCCCCGCTGAGCCACCTCCATGTGTCTTCCGTTGGACATGCTCCCACATTGGCCCGAGCATAGTGTCCCGGGGAACGGGTTGTTTGTCATGAACCTGGTCCTCTTCCTGTAACGCGCACCAAACTGACAATAGTCCAACCGTACAATGTGCGCGTCCGACCTAGACTCTGACATCACGCGGGTCCGGATCTGTCCTACCCTGAGCACCTTCCCCTTGTCCCTGGCCCTGGCCACCACCGAGGCCTGAGAATCCTTTGCGTGCAGCATCGAGTCTCGGTACATGCGCCTAGACACCCAGCGCTTCCACATCATGCTTGTGTCCGGGTTCTCCACAAAGTACTGCAGGCAAGGGTTGCTCCCCTGGAAGTGTGCGATCACGTCTAGTGTCTTCGACACCAGAGAATCCGCAAGCTTTAGGTTGCGCTGGGTCTTGGCAGTGCTACGCGCAGTGCTGTACTGCTCACAGGGCGGGCCTGCGAATATCACGTCAGGCGGAGGTCCCGTCCAGTCCCTGGCAGGGTCCCACGCTAGTATGTCCCTAACGATGTCCGCTCCGTGCCTCCCGTCCACGTCCAGTCGCACAACCCGCCAGTCCTCCCCTTGGGCCAGGAAGGGCGTGCATATGCTGCCCGTCCCGTCGAACAGGCTCAACAGGATCCTCTGTCTCGACATAGCTAGCTACCGCGGTGGCCCTGTCTCATACTAATCCGTTTGTGTTAATCGAGCTATCTCCCAGAACATGAGCGCGCGTGCAACGATGCGCACCACCGCACCCTCTGTGGCCTACGGCACCATTGTCCTAGCCGCGCTCCTGTCCGCAGCCACCCTAGAAGACTGCAGTCCAGGGGTATCGTGTCAGACGCCCGGACACTACCTGCATACGTGCGTGGGAGGACGCGCCTCTTGCTCGGATCGATGCCCCCCCGGGCGCCCCAAGCTGACCGGTCGAGTGTGCGGCCACCCCTGTCCCCACGGCACGTTCGTCACCATGTCCGGATCACCCCCGCTCGAGTACTGCCAGAGGCACTCTGTGTGCCTGCCCCCCGAGAGGGTCATGAAACCCGGGGTGTACTGGCACAACACGGTGTGTGGACACCCGGCTGACTACCAGCCCCTTGAGATACAGCACCAAATGCATCCACCCAAGGGTCAGGTGATGGCCACCATCAATGAGCTGACCGAGCTCTGGCTTGCAACGCTGGAGGATCATGAGTTCAGGAGGGTGTGCAAGCACTTTGTCCTACAAGCAGGCCACACCCAGCCCACCACCTGCGGCCAGTCTGTGATAACCGGCCTGTTTCTGCGCGGTCGGTTCCTTGGGGTCCAGGACCTGATCCTTGCGCTGCACGAACTGGCCATGCCGCGCCTGGCCAACCGGTTGCACACAGACGTGATAACCCCTTTCTCCAACTACATGTGGGACTTTGATAACCCCGTCATGGTACACCCCCACACCCCCATACAGGTGGACATCGACAAAGACCCCATCACCACGAGCACCTACGTGCTAGTTCCCCTGGGTATGATCAGGGACTTTGAGGTGGTGACCGTCAGGTGGACAGAGTACCACGGGGAGCTCGTGTCCATGGACCGCGGAACAGTCACCCAGCTCGACATAAACGTCGACATTGTTCGCGGATGGGAGAAACCGTACGCAAAGGGCTTTGCGTGCTACGCCCTAGACCTGTCCATGTTGGTCAGGAGGGCGCACAACTCGGGTTTAAAAACCGCGCTGGTAACCGTTACGTACCGCACCAGACAAGGCCGCGCCTGGATGACCCAGGATGTAGTGTTCAGCTACCAATGGGGGCACAAGCGGTCACCTGGCTGCGTGTGCACCCCCTCTGTGGACTACACCAATCCCATTGGGCCCTGCTCGCCCACGTGCATACCCTACGAGATGCGCATACCGGGCCTACCGGGCTCCAACAACGATTGGACCCTTCGGGTTACGTACAACAGAGACCCCCTCACCCCCCAGCACACCAGGGTTGTCTACGGAACCGCCCAGCTGCACACCGAGAAGTACTGCCTGGTCACCACGGACCTGTTCCAAGTCCCCGAAGGGCCTAGCTCGAGATCCCCCGCGGCTCCTGTGGACATGTTCCAGTGTACCATAGTCTTGATCGAGGTCACCCTAGTGATCATGAGCGGGAACAGCGGTGCGCGTCACGCGCACGTGATTCCCGTTCACTCCCTGCACAATGGGACCCGTGGGTCCGGTCGGGTACTTGTGTCCCACCTCTTCAACACGACCCTGAACACAATCCACGAGCAAGACTGGCCTCCCACGCTGGGTGTTAAACTCCGATTCACGCATTCCGGGGCCATGGTCAACCCCACACACGACGAACTGCTCGCCACGTATGCCTGGCTGGTCACAGTGTCCGGAGTCCAGACCGTGGTGGTGGACCTGAACCTGGACAACCTGGACTACATGGACTTCGCCAGCGCGAGCCAGATGTACAGCTCCACCTTCGACATAAAACCGGGATTCCCTGTCAGTGCCCTCACGAAACACATGACCGACTACGTGCCCGCACCTGAACGAGCCCTGTACTACACTCTGGGTGAGACCCTTTCGCTCACGCCCAGGTTGAGGCACACGCACATCCGCGGGATCGTCTGGAAATGCAACGGGGACCTGGTTGCAGACTGGAACCCAGGAGACCCCAATGTAACATATTACCGCGAGTTCAAGGGGAGGACCACGATGAACCCCAAGACCGGAGCACTGACCATCACCAAGCTGACCCTCGAGGACGCAATGTACTACACGTTCGAGCTCAACTGGGGGACCGAGGCAGGGTACCACGTGGTGGTGCAACCGCCCTCGGACAAGAACGCTCGTATGCTACAGCTGGGCGCCCTGGTGGCTAGGCACGGGGCCTTCCTTCAGATGGACATGATCAGGAAGAGGGACAGGTGTTCGGTTATCAACAACCTGATATGGAGGCCCGGAAAGTACTACAACGAGGCACAGCTCAAGTTAGACACCGGCAACATGCTCGCGGTCAAGCACTCCGGGGTCTACGTGTTCGACGAGCTATCCAGGCTCTCGGGTAACCGCGCAGGCATCGTGGTATCGCTGCCTACCGCCGCCTACCTGTTTGACCCGCGCTGCGACAGGATCCTTTCTGTCAACAGAAACACCCCCAGGCGTGACAGCTACATGTACACCGAGACCGAGCTGTCCGCCATGATCCTGGACATGGCTAGGTGGGGCGTGGCCAAGTACGGACTCGGATACCTGGATCACACGTTCGACAAGATGAACATCGCTCCCACATTCACGGTGCTCGGGCAAGCCGTGGACCGAGCCTCCTCCACATACAGGTCTCTCAGGTACAGCTACACAAGGGACCCCGCGTTCGGAGACGGAGGATACACCGCCACGCGGGTCGACGGGGTGTACAAACTCGAGGAGGGCATGTTCTTCAGGAGCGTCACACACAGATCCCGGCGAGTCAAGAGCTTCTTCTCCGTCGCGAGCGTGCCAGGCCTAGAGATAGGCCTCTCCTCCGACATGAACGTAGGCTCCGACCTTCCCCTAGGTCAGCTGCTCCACCGGGTGGGACTAGCCGAGCCGATGACCTCCGTGCCCCTGGGTGTCAGAGCAGTACGCCTGCCCCACAGCACCACCCTTGTGTTTGTGGACCGCGATAGGGACCGCGTGTGCTACCACGACCTCGACAACCCCAAGGGTAACACCCTGCTCCGTCAGCCCTCCATTGGTGTTATATCAAAGTCCGCCGTCACAGGCCCTTGTGTCAGGATAACCCACGGTGCGCGAGTGTACGCCAGGTTCTCGATGTACATGCCCACAGAGTCCGCGGCCTACACCCCGGCCATGCTAGAGCACCTGGCCGGACTCCCGGAACCCAGGCAGATCCCCCCCGTACCACCCGCAGACATGCTATGGCTGACAAACGACACCGCATCGTCACCGCATCCAGCCCGGGGCCAGGCGGCCAACATGTACATCGCATCCATGTTCCTACGGTGCCTCACAGGCATGGGATCCTGCATTGGACTGGCCAACTCGGTGGAGACTGTGTGGCCCCAGGGTGGAAGTGGGTTCTTGGTTGCGGTGCGAGGCCACCTCACCGACCGGGGTATGTTGATCAAGGCGATCCTCGCCTGCAACCACGGGTCTATAAAAGCCAACATCCCGTGCGACTCTGTGATCATGCCCGCAAGCTCGCGAGATACCAGGTACACACATGCACGTGGGCTCAGGCCCAGGGTCAGTCATTTGTCCGATCACGTGAGCGCCACTCGAACAGCTATCGCCCAGCTTTCACACAGTGTGGCCTCCATGTGTCACGACACGACCCTAGGCTCACACTACAACCTGACATACCTCAAGGACTGCGCGGTGCTATGCGAGACACTGGCCTCGCTGTCAGCACGCGACGTCAGTAGCATCGGGCGAGGCATAACCCAGGCCGAGATCACCCTGACCATACACACCCCGCTGCTGTCCGAGTACGAAGCGCTTGCGGCCGCGCTCACAGGAGTCACCACCGGACTCGCGCTATTAATCAACATTGTGGGCTTAGTCATGCTAACCCTCATGTGCACCTCCACTACCAGAAAAAGGGTCCATGTGGCCTAACACACGGTCAGCCACAATGCAGCTGCTCTCCCTCACCGCCCTGCTACTCATCAGCGTACCGCCCGTGTACGTACAAGCCACCGTAACGCCTGAACCATCCCCATCTGCCACAGCCCAAGCCTCCTCAACAACCATCACCACCACCACCCCGGACCCCGCGCACGGGCCCCCGGACTACAGGGTGATACTCACACCTGGCCAGTGGAAGATACTAGAGCCACAGGCCCCACTGTACATATCCTACACCTTTGACATAGGGGCCGATATTACAAAACAGCACATCGTATACCCCTCCTGTGGGACCGTGGTCTGCCAGGACCGCCCTCGTGGGTGCGCAGCCCTATGTGCCACCGGTACCTGGCATCAGATGGACACCCTGCTGACCGTTGCGCTGCGAGGCTACTACCGGGCCGTGGGATCCCTCTCTGTCAGCTTCACAGACCTGGCCGTCATCATGAACACCCACACTCCCAGCACTAGCATGCCCGCGCTCACCCGTATCAAGTATACTCGGAGACGAGCGGTGGACGTAATGGAGTACTACAGGGGCAAGATGCGCCGGTACCACGGTGAGATCAAGAACACCACTCTGCCTATATACAAGGTCATGGCCCAGGGGAGCATGCTGCTTAACAGCACGCGCATGTTGACAGCCCTGGAAATCTGGCGAATCGGGGTCCTCACTCTGGCAAGTCAGCTGACCACGATGGTGGTAACCATGAAGGATGCCGAGCAACGGCTGGTCATGTGTTCCGAGGGGGTGTTAAGCGGGGACATGACCGGTTGCGAGCCACTCCTGAACGCACAGTATCACACAGATGAACCCGCCTGGAGCAAGATCGTCTCTGTGTCCAAGCTGACCATGATGGTCAAACGCAAGACCTGGACCCCGCTCCTCCTCTCCCGGTGGTTCATGGCATTCGTGGACAAGCGAGAGGCCCGCGTGTGCTGGCTGGCCACCGAAATGATCACGGACGGAACGCTAGACTACAAGATGCCGTACTGTGACACGAAAGGCCTGTGTGATCACCTGCGTCCGGACAACACCACCGTGTCCCTGTGTCAGGTGGACCCCACTGGGTACGTATCACCTCGGTGTCCCCTCCAGTGTGAGTCCCCCTGCAACGGGCCCCTGTGCTACGACATGCACACCGCTAGGTATCAGGCAAGTCCCCCTCATCACGGTCACGAGTGGGAGGATGACACCCTAGATGACCAGCCAGCCGCCAGGGCTATAGCCCAGGCCCGCTCGCTCTCGGACACGGACATGATACAGACCCTTGCCTACGTGAACAACCTGGTGGATGAAACAGCCACCCTCTGGCAGCGGACCAAGGACATAGTATCCCAGGTTGCGGGAACCAGAGCCCAGAGTCTCAAGTACGGACAGAAGCTCGATCTCGAAGTGTCCGCGTGTGAGCACACCCTCTCCGTGTACCACCGCACCCTTGGCAGCCTTCAGACCATGTCTTACATATCCCTGACCATGTCCCTCATAACATGCCCCTTGTTGGTGATCCTCTTCACAATGACATGCAGACCCCCGACCCGAAGGAGCTAGCCCATACCAGTACTAATGATCGATTGTATCCCGAATGTCCACCACAACCGTGCTCTACCTCCGGACCATGGACACCCGTATCACCCCCGCGCGTTACGTGTATGATCAAGAGAAGACCATGACATGGTACAAGACGCTGGTGAAACATACCACGCGCAGGAAGCCTGCCTATGTGTTCCCAGATAGCACCCCGCTGGCAAACCTCTCACACCTGATCTGTTTCCTGTACGAACACCGGATCACCCCCGAGATCAAGAAGGAATGTGAGATCGCAGTTAACGAATGCTTCGCCGTCAGGGACCACCATTCAGCCTGCATGACCCACAGTCTGTTTGTGACCATGGTCGGGATCGTGGTTGCCAGAGCCCTGGCCCTGGCCGAGCCCCGTGAGCCTGACCTGCTGTGCAACAGGCACTATGTGAGAAACGTGATGACCCACGACTCCAGCAAAACGTCTGTGATCGAGAGCGCCTCGTACTCCGCGATCATGGCCTTCTTCATTGACAAAGCCGACAACAGGAGAGCGGTCCAGCCTACGCAGGACCCCCAGGCCCTCACAGTCATGGGCAACTATGGGCTACATCATCATTACACCAACAACGCCCACCACCCCCAGTACAACAACGGAGCCCCGATGGATGCCCTTGCGCTCACGGAAGCGGTGGTGGACGGGCTGGCCTGCACGCTGGAAAGAAATACCTACACCACGGCCTTCGACTGGCTCTCAGCCTACTACACAAACAGGTTCACCGTTCCGGAGAATAAGGAAACCGCCGACAAGATCATTGACATGCTCAAAGCCCACATCACCAACAAAGACCTACGCCTGCTCACACGGTACCGTGCGGCAGTTCAGGCAATCGCTGGGACCTACCCAGTCTGGGACTGTATGATTAAGGTGACCCGCCCCGTTAATCCTATCCCTGTAAAGCGTGCCCCTTGATCCCTTGTTCTACCCCCACCTACCATGGCATGTGCAAGCGCGTACAAAATAAATATATTTCCACCGCACACCTGTGTTGTTGTATTTGTTCCTGTGTGTTATGTGTGCCCCCCACCCCTCCCAAAGAGACAGAGACCCATAGACAGAGACACAGAGACAGAGACACAGAGATAGAGACACAGAGATAGAGACAGGGTAATGTAAAGTAAACCTCTCTGGGTCAGTCTTTATTGCACAGCTAGTAAGATCTACACAGCAATACCGCCACCAGGCGGCGAGAACCGGGACAGCAGTGAGCGTGCCAGGCAGGGTAAGCCCGGTTGGGGAAGCCCGGTCGGGGATGCCCGGTCGGGAAAGCCCGGATCGGGGTTATAGTCTCGGTCGGGGACATTGTTGCTCTGTCAGGGATCCAACACTTGACTAGGAGAGTATAGGTGACCAGAGGACCTCTCTGTGAAGAGCTCAACCCCCCAAAGGACCCCTGCTACACCATATCCGAGTGACCGGAGAAGACATTAGGTATGAGCACAATGTTACCCATCTTATCTAGAGCCAACATAGCCAGCATGTCCACATAGTTGTAATAATACATGGGCTTGAAACACCCCACCATGCCCTGGAACTGAACTATGTAGTGCATAGCGCCAATGTTAGACACGGGCATGCCCACGTCTACATTCAGTTTGATGTTGAAGTAGTAAACCGGGCCACTGGGCGGGGTCTCGCGGTACATAGAATCCGGGGCCAGCATGCGGGCCACCGCAGCAGACTGATTGAAGAACAGGCACACTATACAGGTGGACCGTTCTACCTCTAGGGTCGCGTCGCTCACAATGGCCCTGTACATCTCGGGGGACATTAGAGACCTCAGTGGGCCCGTCCGGCACGATAACATTCCTTTGCAGTTGTCTCCATTGGCACACAGGGGCACCCGCTTGTTGTTCAGCATCCCAAGCAACAGGCTCCTGCTGTAGAGGTTGCGTGCGAGATCCCGTCCGGGTATGGCTCGCTCAGACATTGCCGACATAAGAGGCTTTGGGTTCTCGGCCAACAGGGCCATTATGGTCAACACCGGGGTGCATCTAGTGCAGAGGGCAGACCCATGGCACGTACAATCCCCCAGCTCGCTAGGTCCGTAGAACAGCGCCCGGATATCCCGGGGAGATATGTGACGCGAGCTCGCAACCTTGGCTATCACCAGGGCCCCGATCTCACGCTTGTAGCTGTCCACGGTGTCCACGTCACACACCTTCTTGGGCACATCCTCAACACACGCTCCCGCCCTGGACCTGGCCCAGAGCGATACTATATCATGCCGCTCCTCCTGGTACAGCTCACCCCTGCACATTGGACACTTGGTGTCCACGGTCGACACCTCCTTCCCCTTCAGGTAACAGCCAGGACACAGCCATTGGCAGCACGCAAGCTCTGCGGTTTCGTGGAACACCATGCACATCGAGCACACAAAACGCCTCACGGTTTCACATGTGTCCATGTGGGTATGGAACCAGCTTGTGTTGTCCAGACACATGCTGCACACGCGTACGTTACACGGGCACCTAAGTTTCATCCCAGCGCGGATCACCAGCCTGCTGCTTTTCACCAGGGTCACCCGACACACCATGCACTTGGAACCGTTCTGGTTCTTTCTGTCCCCGGCCAAGCCCCCTTGACCATGATATGTCACCGTGGATACACGCCTGTACAAATTTGTTGACTTACGCCCGGACTTGAACATCACATCCTCACGCTTCTTGTCACAATCTCCCAGCAGGTTATCTGGGACCCGCCCTCGTAGAATGGAGGAGCCGTGCTGCAGCCTCGTTCGAGCGCTCTCCCTAACCCCGGTGCCGGTAATCGACGACATGGTCTACCTGCCCGGACTCGAGGGCTTGCCTATCTGTCACCTTGAGGGAATCCAGCCGTGTCAGTTGCACAAGCACACGTACATCGGTCAGATGGCACAACTCAGGGCATCCGTGCAGTCTCAGCCAAGGTCCTGTCTATGTGAGCTGAGACCCCAGGATCCGATCCTTGATAAAGGCAAGCCCACTCAAATGGGCGGGGCAACTATATGGGCCCTTCAGTTGGGCTATGTTGGCAACATGTACAAGTGGCTGTGGATGAACCGCAGCAGATACCCGCCAGGGTGTGCCAGTGTGATAGTGTATCAACTCAAGAGGTCCTGGCTGCCCCCTGGCCTTTATGTGTACACCGATAAACCCACACACCATGGCTGCATGATCAGTAGGCCCTCAACTGTGATATCACAGTTCTGCTTCAACACGAGACACACACCCAGGGTGCGGGACACACTGCCCCCCCAGATCACAGTGGAGATGTTCCAGGGCTGCGATCACTACAGCTCAATGTACGTGGTGAAGCGGGACCATCCCCAGGTGACAACCCCAGAGTACAGCAATAGACTGTATGGGGATTGCATGGCCCTTGGGCTGATCGATCCCACGTGCGAGGACCAAGCGGTCGCGTCCGCTAGTTACATGCTGGCAATCAGGACCCAGAGGATGTATGTCATGGACCTTAGGTGGAAAGGGTTCAACACACAGAAAGCGTGTCTGTTAGGCATACCCCAGGTCAAGGGCCTGATGGCACTGACCTGGTCCAACACCGGATCCCCCGAGCGCTGTGTTGTCATAGAGCAAGAGGTGCTCAAGTGGCTCCTGGGTGCCAATGAGTTGCCACGCGAAGTCACCTCCACAGACTATAGCAACAGTGAACTAGAAAACAGATACACTATCGCGCTCGCATCCACCATATACAAAGGCCAGATCCCCACGCCCCCGCATTCAAAGAGTTCATTCATCCTGCCCTTTGGGTTCTACGGTGACCATGCGATAGCCCTAGAGGCCGCCGGTGTGTTACCCCCCTCAAAGACGCGCATGTGTTCCCCCATTGCGGCCCACACCCCTCTCTCATGGTACACGATTCCCGACATGGGCACCTGTCAACCCACACCATACACATGCGGGAGCATCTGGGGTCCGATCACCCCAGAAGACCAAGAGCTTATACCCGCCCTTAGGGATCACCTTCATGCCACCGATGTAGGCATGCTCTACAAACAGGCAGTCCAGTACACGCTGTACTACAGCTACCAAGGGCGCCGCGAGTGTAATATTATGTTTGTTCACACTATGAACGCAACCGACACCCTGAATATGTTTAGACTCTAGGATGGGTATCTTGCGTGTGTGAATAAACGATCTGTACCAAAGAAGTGCAATAGTACTTATTTATTCTATGTGTGTGTACTCTTAACAGCAGTGCCAAGCCTATAGGGGATCCGAGATGGAATTCAGGGACTGGAAGAAAGTCGCAACTGCGATACACCTGGGTGCCATGTCTCCGGGGGCCCCCACGGTATTCCCTACCACTAAGCACCTGCTAGACTATCTGAAAGAGTGGCGGGTCGGGAGCGTCCCCCATCCCCCGATCCTCGACTACTGCTACACTCACCGGACCGAGTGCCGGACCTGTGAATGTACAATGAAGATGAGCATGTTCTTTGGCATAAACGTACACCGGTGCCAGCTGTGTGAGGGACTCTCCATTTCGCAGAGCAACACCAAGTTCAAGTTCACGGATGGAATGCACACGCTAACACCGCAAGAAGAACCCCCCGGTAACCCCAGCCTGGCTAACATGCAACACCTGGCAATGTATCACACTCCACTGTTCCTGATGCTTATACTTGGACCCGTGGGCAACAAACAGTACATCATGCACCAGGACCAGTCAGACAGAGAGTCCGTGGTCACCGGGGTGTTTGCCAACTACGGTTGTGGGACCCTGAGACACATCAACCATAACGGCTTTGCATTCCTGCAACTCTGGTGGCGCTACATGGTCTCCACTACACACGTCAAGCTGCCGTACTATCTGACCCTACCCCACCACTGCTCCAACTACGGCTGGAACCCCGCCGGAGACATATTCTCGGTGAGACGACCCGAGCCTATATTCACATTCCTCCAACACTGCGCATGCAAAGAGGTGTGGGATGATAGTATACCCCTCCACCCCGGGACATTCGCCCCTGCACTCTCCTGCGACCCCCACGGGCTGTATACCCTTAGGATGCCAGTCTCTAAGATGCACATAGAGCCAGTATTGGACGGAATTGTGCATGCCCACGATCTATCCGGGCTACGCTCCCCAGGCCACAGGTTAGATTCTGTGATCCTGCAGGATGTCAGCACCGATCAGGTACTGCTGCACCTGGTCACTACAATGCCCCAGGAGTGGACGCCCTTCCGGATATGGCTTGAGTCCCGGGCCGCCCCCCCAAGTGAACAGGATAACATCAAGGTCATAGAGGGGTTACTTAGACACATTATGAAGATGTTCTCCCTGGACCTGGTCCCCCCAAGGACAATGTACGAGACACAAGAGGCCTTCTCATCTATGTTCTTTGTGCACACCGGAACCATGGAGGTTGTCTCCCTCTTGCCCTATGTCTGCATGCACACCATGTACCGAGCAACCACCACCTCAAATGACGACCTCAAGAAAATATGTTGCTACCTACTGTTCGAGGTCATGCACCCAAGATCGGCACATCTGGTGCACAGCTGGTGGTATAACAACACTCTACCTGGGAACAGCGCCGTTCTCAGTCCATACCTCACAATGTGTAAGAACGCCACCACCAACCCCCCTGATGTGTTGCCTATGGCCGTACCCCCCAGCCAACACTACCCGCCGCCCTGGACCCAAGACATTAGGATGCAGTTGAACCGGTCTAACATCACCGGTAGCATTAGGGCTCTAGTGATCCAGCTCCCCAGGGATGAGGGTATGGATACCCTAGCCCCCTGTCCCTCCACATTGAGAGTGTTGACCAATGTACTCACTTTGGGCAATACAATGGCCACCTCTGTGGTGCCAGACACCTACGTGCCCCCGGTCACACACAAGAGGGCTCTATCGCTCCACAATGATGATGGCCCTGTGCAATCCAAGACCATTGCCCTAAACCCCCCACCGGAAGCAAGGTATTACAGGGAGACCGGCCTGGACCTGCTACACCATACACCCATATGCATCGGTGATGACTATGCTATCAGCACCCCCGGGACATCGTACAGCTACATCCCCCCCAGCATCACCGATGGTCTCTTCATGGCCCAGAGCATATACAACACACCGACCAATGAGTTCCTCTACATGACAGATCTCTTTGATGACTGGGGGGCATCAGACATGCCCATGCAACACCCCCCACCATCACCACCACCATCACCACCATCACCACCATCACCACCAGCAGCACCAGCAGCACCAGCAGCACCACCAGCACCACCACCACCACCACCACCACCACCAACACCACCACCACCACCACCACCACCAACACCACCAGCACCAGCACCAGCACCAGCACCAGCACCATACCCGCACCAGCAGCATCGACCCGAGTACCAGCAGCAGCATCGGCCCGAGTACCAGCATCACCACCCTGAGCAGCCCTACCAGCCTGAACAGCCCGAGCCTGAGCATCCCGATCAGCCCGATCAGCCCTACCAGTACCATGAGCCCGAACACCATCCCCAGCAACCACCTCCACCACCATACCAGCCTTACCCCCCACCCAAAGCCCCACAGGTACCAGCATCCCAGCATGTCCCACAGCAGGACCCAGTATCTAATGCCCGCTCCGTACCGTTCAATGCGAGACAGACACTGCAATGTCTGTTTCCCGGATCGGTATCTCCAGCACCCCCCCGACGCACAGTATCTAGGCGCCCAAGAGACACCCAACCCGTGCTCACGTACAACTGCCCCATATACAAGAGTGACCCACCGCGCGCGTTCTTCCCCGCGGACAATATATCCGAGACCCTCCGCTGTGCCAAATGGCGATCCAACGGGCTCACCGCTGCACTGATCAGGAGGCTGTATCACGGCGCGTACCTTGGCTTCAACATGATATACAGCACACCTAGACTCTGGACAGCGTTCAAGTACCACACCATTACCGAGCTTGAGGACCGCGCGTTTCCGGACCCCACAGAAGCCCTATCCCAATGCTGTCATCATGGACCATGCCCTCTTTCCACCACCCCTGTCACCGGACTCCACCGGGCCGATCCGGATGGCAACTACAGCAAAGGTATAGAGGGCATCAGCAGGTACACCAGAGCCTTTGTGCTCCCCATACACTGGACCATGCCTGTTCAGGAACCGCCCACCTTTGTCCTTGACGCAGTGGATGCTCCCCGCACATACTTCGCAGTCAACCTGTCCACACCCCCCACCCAAGGATTCAGGCATGTCAAGCTTCACATAAACCTGTTCCCCATTCCCACCAAACAGACAAGCCTGCTAATCATACACACAGACATGACCAGGTACCTAGGGCACGTGAACACCATGTCCAATGTGTCAGGCCTGGTGTTGCACAGGGTGTTCGCCGGGTCCATGGCCACGCTCGATGCAGTGTTGGCCATGCACACCAGGCTACAGGTACACCCATCCGTCCCCAGGACATTCGTTATGCACATCCTGACATTGCCCCTGGCAGATGCCGGGGGCGCAGCGGTCTATGTGGGCGAAAAGGTCGGCGAGTTCAACCTGGGCAGGTCCGAAGGTATCCAGTGTATGAGCGAGGCCAGAATGTGTACCCTTGCCTACCAAGTGGCCCTGTGTATCATCAGGGCTCAGATCCTGACAATGCTAGTGCTCGGGGTTCCCCTGTACAGACTCCACCCCGCAAGGCTCTGGCAGCACGGGGACGGGTACAGGCTGGACTTTCTGGGCTGTCTCGTGGACCATGTCACGGATATGATTGACCCCGATATACCCTCCGCCACGGATATGATTGACCCAGATATACCCTCCGCCCAGTCGGTGGCCAGGGGCGTTCAAGCCGTGATCTCTACACTCACTCTGCTGAAGCTGGACAAACACCTGCCTCTCATAACCGTCCGCGGGTCAGAGCCCGACAAAGACATCTCTAGTTTCTACGAAATGTACAAGCACCTGACAGGACAGGATGTGAGCACCATGAACATCCAAGAGTTCCTTGGCCCTGGAACCTACCAGCCGTTCACGCTACCAACCGCCGACTGTTCATCAGACCCATTTGGTCCGTTCTTCCTTCAGGTACACCATCAGCCATACAAGTGGCATATGGCCACCATTGTCGAGCCCATACACACAGGGATCGCAACCCCCATTATCACCGCGTTTAAAGGCGCTGATAACCCCATGTATCGGAAAAGTAAAACCCAAGACTCCACAAAGTCCCATGGTAAAAGGGCCCACAGAACCCCCCACGTTGACCCCTACCACCCCGCCCACATAATGGAGGACGAGTTGCAGATGGACACCTGTAACAGCACATACATAGATGGGTAATCCCAGACACCCAAGCATGTGTACCGACCGGCCCTCTATCTGTTTGTGTATCTGCTTGTGCATCAAATGATAATAAAGATCCCCCTAATAAGAATACAAGTGTCATGTGTCTAGTATGTACCCTACATGTACTAATATCTAAGCGTGTCCGGGTGTGTGCATGTGTGCCGATGGACACACCTTGTGACTACCTGGTTGTGGGAGATGACAACAGCCCCGCTTGTGAGCTGTGTGACATCCAGGTTGAGTATGGCACAATGCAATGGTCCGGGGATCCGGTTATAGCCAAGGACCCCGGGTCCGGGTCAATGTCCCGCCACCTACAAAAGGCCACACCTAACACACAGGTCAGTGCCTCAATGTGCTATACGACCCACGGGTCTGTGAGGCGTATCACAGGAAGAGTGGCCTTACGGGATGTCCCCCCTGGAGGGCCCGCTCTGGCTCTGCCAGAGTGCGTTGCTCACTGGTCCAGACTACGGTGCGCCGCACAGGCCTGTGTCCTACTGCCCGAGCTCAACCGCATTGTGCTCGAGCAGAAAAACGACGACGGGCTTACCTATCTGGCTGGCCATATAGACAACGAACAAAGCATGTCCACTGCCATCCGTGTATTCGGAGCGTTCGCATGCGATGCCATGATGGCGCCGGTGCTCCGCGAGACCCTCAGGTCCAGGTGGGTGCTTGACCGCAAGGCCCGGATGGATTCAACGTTGCAACTAAAGATGGGCTGGGCCCAGGAGTTCTATGATTACAGGACCCTCTTGGACAAGTCCCGGTTCACCGTGATGAGAAGCTGCAGCAGCAGCACTGGATGTAAGGGACTCGGCATGTACAAGACCACCAGGGCAATGCTTAATCAAATGCAATACGCGGGGAACACCCCTTGGGCCGCGGTGTCAGCGGTGAGGACCCACGAGGCCGACTTCACCAACCATGATAAGTGTCCCGTGTGCACACCCCGTCTCCTGACAGCATGGGCCTTCCTGTTAGAGTGCGCAGCGGTCCAGGCCTCATGCGAAGGGGACTGGTTGGTCAGGAATGAGGCCGTGGTCCAGTTGTGCTGGGTCCTGTATAACCTGCACACAAAGGCCGAGTGTCCCTCCCTAGACATCCTGACCCCCTGGGCATCCTCCACCCTTGTCCATTCCATAGTGTACAACCGCGTAGAGAAGCCCCTGTCCCCCGACCTGCTGGTGGCCCTGTACGCAAACTGTTGTGGTCCGCGTCCCACAGAGGCACCCAAGGAGATCACAACCAAGATCACTCACGTTCCGAAATGGGTGTACACCTTACTTGCAGAGAATCCCGGGTACCCAGGCCTGCTGCGCAGAGAGCCCATGGTCGTGAACCCCAAGCCCGGTGCGTTCTCCGCCATATCCCTCACGTTTGACAACGGAGCCCCCTCCTGTGCTCGAGAAGCCAGGCCCCCGAGCCCAGAGGACCTGGCCGTGTGTATACTGCTGTGCACCCCGCGAGTGGCAGAGAGCGCACTGGGTCAGCTCACATTAGAACCGCCCTCCAGTCCGGCTCCCTGGCCCCTTTACATCAACGCGACCCGCGCCTCACATCGGCTGTTCACCGGGCTGTCCGTGCCCGTCTCACCGCATCCTGCGTATCTGCTCGAGACCCTAGCCCGCGCCTGGAGGGCCATACCGCCCGACACTCTCTCCCTGTATGTGGCCATGACACCGGGTGCGCGCATCAGAGTCGATCGAGTTCACTATGACCAGCACTTTGTGGGACCCCTGACCAGACTCTCGGACCTTGGGATCATGGCCCATCAGGATACCCGCGCTGTCATCGATGCGCTGACAATGGGCACCATCCCCAGCTTTGCGACACCCGGTGACAGTCCCTGTGACCGCCTTGTCAGTTCAACCCTTGCACTGAGCTTCGCCTGTTGTGGGTACGTTGCGATGGGCCCGGCTGATCCCGCACTGGACAAGGCCTTCGATTCGGTCTCTGTGACCCACGCGGGGCTCATGTACTACGCCGCGTGGTACATCACGGTGTACCTCTCGGCCGTGCACTCCCACCCGACACTCAGGAATACGCTCGGGTCCCGGGCCGACGCGCTCCTGTGCAGCGCGCTCCGCCTCTCCGATCAGGATGGCTCGGTCCAGGAGTACCGGGGCGACGATCTAGCCCAGGCCCTCCGTATAGTCTTTAGCTCTATGTTATCCGAGACAATGCTGCTCCGGATGGTCCAGCTGTATCTGCCCGAGATGCTGGCCCAGCTGCCATACGTGCGGCTCGTCGGATGCCCGGGTACCCTTGCCGGGGCAACGGAACCCCGAGACCTCTGGTTTGATAACGAGCACGGGGACAAAGCCAGGCTCCGGACCCCCGGGTTACGCTTTGAGTACCTTGGACCCATATCCCACGGGTTATACAGTAGTCTCAAGGGCAGGTTGACTGTCAACACAGCGAGACCAGTGGCTAAGGATCTACATATCCCCTGTGGGTTTGACCTCTGGTGTGATTCGCTATACACAACACAATCACCTCTGGATCCCGATATAGATGAGGAACATCATGTCACCTTCAGACAAGAAGTCACAAGCAACACCAACCCTACACCCCCCACAGAGGACACCCCCCCGCCCACCCAACCGCACCCCCAACCACCCCAGCCCCCAGATGACCCGGGTGTACTACCCCCCCCGACAAACGAAACCCGATCCACTCCCCGGACCTTGTGCACCGGCCTTGTGACAGCCCCCCAGACCGGTGTATTTACAGGCTTCCTCTCTGTACAGACCGGTGCCCCTCCCGTGTTAAAGGCTCAGGACCTGGAGCCCTCAATACCCGACCCCTGCATGGTGGACTCTGCCCATACGGTATACCATACAGAGTATGTGCACACTACCCCCGGCTCGGATGTGGGCTACCCGACCTTGATCCGGGCACTCTGGGCTCTAGTGCAACCCGACACCTCAAATGTAGGTGCGGAGCCAGGATCACCAGAGGCCTTGGCTGTCATGGTCCACCTAGCCAGCAAAGTGTTACCGTGTTCGGCCGACCACCGGCTCAGGATATGTGGGAACATTGAGCTGATGATGGGCCTGTGTGACCGGGATCCAGCGTTCGTGCCAATCGTAGCCATTGTGTCCGGTCTGTACATGATGGACATTCAAGTGTACGCACACAACCTGTGTTACACCATCACCAATCCAAAGTACACAAAGTCCGCGCCCGGAAGCCTGTACCTGACGGACACCGGTTGGTGTGTGTACCCCCACAGACCCAACGTACCGACCCCGCCTACCACAACCACCCTAGAGGAATACCTGCGCCTGAACGACCTGATACAGGTCCAGGTGCCCGGGGATGGGAGCTGTGGCTTCCACACTGCCGCAGTGCTCCTCGGGTATCCTCGGGACATGTTTGTCCAGAACAGGGCCACCATGGTCCAGCGTGCGGTTGCGTACATACGGGCCAACATTCATTTGGATGATATAATAGCGTTCCTCCAGACAAATCAGGTCGATATAGATGGGATGCGTGATCTACTCCTCGAGCATGCTCGATGGCTCTATCTGGATGAACTGGCCCTTGTTATACGTGCACACAACAAGACCCCACATAGTGTAAACAATACCGCCTATCCCCTGTACATGTCCGACGGTCTATATTTCTACCTATCCGGTGGACACTTTACTCCTATTGTTCCGCTTGTGCAAGCGTAATTGCGGTAATAAAAATGACATTCCATGTGTGCGTCTTTATTGTTCACAGTGCTAGAAACCCCCATTGACATTGAGTCCGGTCAATCTGGGAATGTGCCCGGTCGGGGATAGCGACCCCGGTCGGGGGGTGCGTGTTCCGCTGGGTGAGTGCGCGCCGGGTCGTGGGTCTCTAGGTTTGGTCGGGGACGGATGGCCCGGGTCGGGTATCCAGCGGGCAGCAGGCACTCTACAGATACTTGACATACCACATACCACACATACCAACCAATGGCGGTGTATATAGTCAAGGACGGTGACATGGAGGAGTTTGGCTTCGATTACTACTGTGATGATAATGGCACCTGTGATGATTACTACTACCAACACACCCAGAACAGCACCTGCGATCCCGCCCCTACACAAGCGTTCGCATCAGTCTACATCCCAGTGGTCTACTCTCTGGTGTTTGTGGTTGGGCTGGTGGGACACGGACTGCTCCTGGTACTTCTCCACAGGGCCAAGAAGGCCTTGAGTGTGACAGACACATTCATCCTACACCTGGGGGTTGCAGATGTCCTGCTGATGATGACACTGCCCATATGGACCGCACAGGCAGACAAGCACGGATGGCAGTATGGTACTCCCCTGTGTAAAATCACCGGGTCTGTCTTTATGGTGAGACCCCCCTGTGTGTGTGTGTGTGTGTGTGTGTGTGTGTGTGTGTGTGTGTGTGTGTGTGTGTGTGTGTGTGTGTGTGTGTGTGTGTGTGTGTGTGTGTGTGTGTGTGTGTGTGTGTGTGTGTGTGTGTGTGTGTGTGTGTGTGTGTGTGTGTGTGTGTGTGTGTGTGTGTGTGTGTGTGTGTGTGTGTGTGTGTGTGTGTGTGTGTGTGTGTGTGTGTGTGTGTGTGTGTGTGTGTGTGTGTGTGTGTGTGTGTGTGTGTGTGTGTGTGTGTGTGTGTGTGTGTGTGTGTGTGTGTGTGTGTGTGTGTGTGTGTGTGTGTGTGTGTGTGTGTGTGTGTGTGTGTGTGTGTGTGTGTGTGTGTGTGTGTGTGTGTGTGTGTGTGTGTGTGTGTGTGTGTGTGTGTGTGTGTGTGTGTGTGTGTGTGTGTGTGTGTGTGTGTGTGTGTGTGTGTGTGTGTGTGTGTGTGTGTGTGTGTGATGAGTCAACAGCCCACTATAATATCCTTGTTTCCCCAGATCAATTTCTACTGTGGAATGTTCCTGCTTGCCTGCATCAGCGTCGACCGGTACATGGCCATTGTCCACTCTACAACCATGTTCACCACCAAGAAGCCCTGGCACGTGCATGTGAGCTGTCTAGGGTCCTGGATCGTGGCCGTCTGCCTCTCCATACCCGACTGGATGTACCTTGAGGCGTTGGGTGATGACAGAACCGCCATCACCCACTGTGTACTCAACTACGGGAACATACGAGACCTGAAGTTGGCAAAGCGGCTGATCTTTCACCTGCTTGGGTTTGCCTTACCTGCGGCCACCATGTGCTTCTGTTATATCAGTATCATGCTCAGGCTTAGGTCCGGTCCTCAACCGCTGGGCCCCGTGAGCGGACACAAGAGGAAGGCCCTCACAGTCGTAGTGATGTTGGTGGCTGCGTTCCTTCTCTGCTGGACCCCGTACAACATCATCATCATCGTGGAGACCATGTACATTGCCCTCAACCCAGACGCGTGTGAGTCCAGCGCTATTGTCAATGCCAAGCTCGTGGCCACGACAATCGGGTTTGTACACTGCTGCCTCAACCCACTCCTTTACGCATTTACGGGACACAAGTTTCGAGAGCCACTCCTGAGTATTATGCCATGTCTGCGAGGAAGGCGGGTCTCTCCTAGACCCTGGTCAAGGACCGATTCTACGGTAGATGTCTAAAGCATGTATCTATGTACTATGTATGTCTGTGTGCCTGTGAAAATAAAAAAAAGAAAACATACCTGGTGTACAACGGATTTATTGGCTCACATGCATACACCGGTCGTCTCGCGGTCTCTGTGCATCCTGCGTATGCGCCCCACAAGCAAATGGCGTTCGTGTAACAACATCTTGGCCGACAGTACCCCCACTCCTATCAATGTGCCTAGCACAGTTAGGTCACTACGGACATCGAGTGACAGGTTGGACATGTGTGCGTCCCAAGAGGGATGCTGGTCCTCTGTGTCCAGCCTGTCCCTTAGTGCGTCCAGGATAACTATCCCCTCTAGTCTGCACAACTCCGGGTCCCTGGGCACAGTAGCCAACAGCTTGGCCAGCTCCCCGAGTTTACCCGAACAGTATACCCCCAGAGACCCCGGTACCAAACCCCGAGCTAGTTCACGAGCCCTGGATATGTAGGATATGGCCTCACACCATGGCTCCCCCCCATACTCCACCCCAGGTCGCGTCTCTGTCCAGACCATCAGCTCCATCACGGTCAGCTCCCTGGGTACACGTGTGTGCATATCGCGCCAAACCCGGACGAACTGCACGTAAAGGTCCGCGTACTTGTCCAACATCAGCCTGAGCGCGTCCCTGTCCGTGTAGCACACGTTCAGCGCCGCATGCACAGAGGACACGCTCCCCAACCCATCTGTTTCCGGGATCCTCACCCGGACCCCCTGGGTCGAGAGCCTGACCATTGTTCGCACCAGGTTGTTGCGGCCCAGGGCCGCCTGTACCATGTAGAATAGGCGTTTGTCACTCGAGTCCTCCTTCAGTTCCGGGTATCTCTCCAACACCAGCTTGAACCCGCACATGAGCTCGGACACGGTCCTAGTGTAACCGTCTAGCGTCCTTGTGTAGGTCTCTGCCGCAGCCTTGCAATGCAAGTCGTAGGCCCTGCACTTGACACACGGCAGTCCCTCAGCTTGAGCGAGATCCTTGAGCTCGTCCCTGACCCTATGTGCCGCCGCGGGCCACACCGGCTCCCATTCCTCCTCAGACCCGCTCTCGGGATTCTCTGGGCACGACCCGTTGGTCTCGGACATGGTACTATCGCTGTCGCTGTCGCTGTTCGAGAATACGATGTGTTCCCTCACTCTCCCTGTCATGGGTACGTACGAGTCCTCCGAGCGCATTTCATCACACACCCCCTCCTTGCAGGCCCCCATGCTGGCAGTGTTAACGGAGGACGGGGCCAGCCCCTGTGAAACCGGACCGTCCTTCCTAGCGAAGATGTCATCTATGGCCCTGTTCACAACCCCCTCTAGCTCGTGAGAGTGATCTATGGACCAAGCGGACGTCCAGAAGGCCCGAGGACCCCACACGGGGTCCTCGACCACCATGGGCACCTGGGACGTTGCCATAGCAAGGCCTACAAAGAGCCCACCCAGTGACCGATGTAAGTACATTCGGTACGTGAGAATATGCCTAGAGCTGGGCAAGCCTCAGCTCACGGATGACGAGATGGTACACATATTTGGTGAGCACACCGACATATACCCTGACCTGGACCCGGTCTGGTATGCGCGCTTCTTGGCTAGGGTCAGAAGCGGCTATCTGGTGTATGCATCACGTCACCTGACCTGGGCCAGCGGAATGTTATCCCAAAGCCCCGCACTGTACCGAGCCAAGACCGGTTTCCATGTTCACACAAGCACGGATGCCCTAGGGCGGATTGTGAGACTGGAAAGCCTGTGTGACATGATACCGGCCAGGTCGCTCACATCCGAGGAGACCAGCAGGTTCCAGTGTGCCACCACGGTGTTTCGGGACTCGGTGTTTGTCAAGGGCCCCAATGGACCTGTGCTTTCGCTGGTCGTGAGCGGACCTGGGGGTGTGTCACATGACCCCTCCGCCTGTGTCTACTGGGAACACAGTTTCACGGTTAGTGAGAGGGACACACGCGGACTGGACATGTCACCGGACTGTGTGTACGCATCAGAAGGGGTGTCTATCTATACAATGATCAGGTCCTGGAGGGCCTCCGTGTGCCTTGTGTTTGACAGCACATGCACAGCTGACATGGTCCTCACGGTGTGCTCCTTGGCCCTGGGAGACCCGGGCCTGGGCACAGAGTTCAGACTAAAGTGCAACCTAGCCAACGGGGCCAATGTCCCGGACCTGCGCGCTGTCATACCCAGTACGTTAGACAGCGGACCTCAGCAACAGCAGCAGCAGCAGCAGCAGCAGCATCAGCAGCATCAGCATCAGCAGCATCAGCAGCAGCATCAGTTGGATGGGGCGGTGCTTGAGATGGCCATGCTTCCCGCAGGGTTTACGATTGTGACTCAGAACCACGCTGTGGTGGTGTTTAGGCACATGCTGCGGGACACGCTGGTGCTGGTACCCAAGGTCCGAAACGGCCATCCCGACGATGAGGAGCCCGGCTCTATCCCCGGGTCCGGGTGTCTGACCGAGTGGTTTGCCTGTGGTTATTCATCCCTTCTGGTGAAGCCGAGCGCGTCCACGGCCCCGGCTCTGGTGATATCCGTTACAACCGAGAGAGCCACCGGACCAAAGGTCTCAGGGTGTGTATCGGGCAAGGCTCCACAGGTGCCAACTCTGCGAGTGTACAGGAGCACTGGCCGGCAAGGTCGCAGCCACCCCCTCTACATGTTCGACCAGGCCGTGTGTCTGATTCCCTCACACATGTCAATAATCGCCCCCCACGAACTCTCCGCCCCCGGGTGCCTCGCGATCGCCTACGCAGCGCTAGTGTTCAGAGGCATGCTAACGGGAGGCCCAGCTGCGCTGTCCCGGGACACCCCCATGAGTCTGGTGTTCACGGGTGTCACCGATCTGAAACAGGCCCTGGGTATCATGACAGCCCACCTCTCCCTCACCTCAGTGTTCGACATGCCCACCGGGAGCACATTCGAGGTGACGGTGGCCTCGCCTTCGATCCTGGGCAAGCTGAGGAAAGCGCTCTCGCGTAACCCATACCCATTGCCCCTAGCGCCCGAGCTCCCGCTCACAGACGGAGAGGCCCCCATGTCAGCAGAGATCGAGAGCGCCCTGCTAGACGATCCCCCCGCACAGTCCGAAACCCAGCCCGCACACGCCATCTCCGATACCAAGCCCAGGGGAACCCTGTCCATAGGGCACTCTGTCCTGTTTGGTCACGGAGGTGGGGAGAGCGAACACTTCCGCCGTGCAACCCTAGGTGTGCGCTCCCTCGGTATCTGGTCCATGAAGATACTCAGAGCGTGTTGCCTGCTGCACCCCGAGAAGCGCGGGTACTCTAGGGCTGCGATCCTGCTGCCAAACACCCGCGGAGTGATTCCCATGCCCAGGTGGGCAGGGGTGCGCACAGAGTTACGCGACGACACATGTGTGCTATCCCGCAAGGGCGTGCTCCCGCCTGAGATAGCACCCTGCTTCTTCCAACTCAACTACTCCCCGCCCAGCTGCGACCCGCCCTGTGACTCGGGCTCGGTTCAGATGTCTAGCCTGGAACAGGCCGTGTCCAGCGCAAAGGCCCGAGGGTACGAGGAACAGCGGCTGCTGCGCCTGTTTGTCTCCGCTAGGGTCAGGCACGAGCGTAGCCTGTTTCGTGTAGAGACCGAATCCGATGAGACCGGACACGCAGAGCCGAGGACCTGGCTGGTCTCCGCCCGATCCCAGCAGGGGGTGCGTGCTGGGCCCTCGGCTATAGGGGATGGACGGTACTTCCCCCGCATAGAGGTCGCCAAGGAAACCTCGCCAGACGAGGACCCCGATGAGATGCTATCGGTCCCGCTGGTCGAGTACAAGCTGCACCTCGTGACAAAGACCCGACCTGGGGCCCATGCGATGGCAAGGGCTGACAGGGAATCCGGGGACAGCGGAGACGTGTACGAAGCGTGCCTGGATGAAGCGGTCCTGCTGGGTCACTGTGTCAGGGTTACCGAGACCAAGGGATCACAGAAGAACTTCGATGTCAGCGCGTGCCTAACCTGCTTTTACAGATCCGTGCACCCCTGCGTGCCCGACATGCAACCCGGGGCTCTCATGTTGGACTATGAGTTTGCGGTGCACGGAAAAGGCACGATCGGTCCCGTGTACGCTCTGCTGAGCCACCTAGCACACAGCTGCAAGGTCAACTGCTTTCCCATCCTCAAGCTGATAACACTGAGTAGACACAGAGGGGCCTCGGTGTGGACCAGGGGCACGGACTCTAGCTATAGCCCGCTCAGGGCTAACACCCTGGGAGCGTTCCTGTGTGCGCAAGATCCCCGGCTCGGGCCAATGCTGGCCAGGTGCTGCAACCCAACCCCGCTGGACCCTTGTGAGTTCGCTCCGAGCGGCCCACTGGTGCCCCGTGGGGACGAGGAAGCGTTGCTCTTAGCCTCATACGAAAACACCCTAGGGCCCACGTACATATTCGACAAGGTGACGGACGCGCCCGCTCGAGTACTCACCAGTGTTGGGGAATGGAGCTTCCTGAAACTCAGGGCTGGGGGAGGGCGGGACCAGGCTAGGTTCCCCGGCACTACTGTGGTGGACGGGTATACCATTGCCTACGCAGCCGAGTCCCCACTGTTCTACCTGGCAGGTTGCGGGCCCATGGTCCAGCGGCTCGAGTCTGTGGCCGTGGTTGTAGACAGCGCATCGCGATACCGCACCGATGTGCTCAAGAACGAGAGGCCCGACTGGCCAGATCCGGATCCGTTACAACCGCTCACCTGTAAGCCCCGCAGAATAGTCCTGGACAGGATGTTTATGCGAGACGGGGGACTCGATCCACTGGCCACCACATCCGTTGACCGGGTATCGTGGACTAATGCATTGCAAGCCAGGTGGACATTCTGCCGCACGCCCCCGCTAGACCAGTCTCCCCAATGGGAGATAGAGTTTCCCCTGGTGTGCGCTTCCGGGATACGGGTACCGTCATGCGGTCAAGTACGCTCTGATGGAACATACTTCTCCTGGGCGTGCGGGAACCCCCCCCTCCGGTGCACCTGGCAGCTGAGAGCCTTCTCAGGTATCACGCTGAGCTGTGAACCCGCCAGATCCAGGGATCCCACAGAGTGGCGTGGGTTCGACATCCTGTGTTCGAGGGTGATCACCGACCCCCTCGAGAGGATATGGACCACGGGACTGTCTCGCGTTGAGACCCACGGATTAGACATGTTCCAAGACCTGGCCAGAGCCCCGGCCGCTCACCTAGTGGTGATAGTCCCTCCGGGAGAATGGCACCCGGTACCCCACGCCCGACCCCCGGACCGCGCCCCTGGGTGCGTCTCCGAGGTGCATGTGTGTTCAGCCAAGGAACTGGTGCATGCTCTGGCCCACATCATGCTATCGGGTAGCCCCCACGAAGAACTTGAGATCCGGTGCCTTAGGCCCGGGGTGTACACATACCTGCAACAGGTCTTGGTCTGGCTGGCCAGAGCCTCCGGACCTTTCCGATCCCGCCGAGTGACAGTGTTTGTACCCGAGGTGACCAGCGAAGGGTCCAGCCCTTGGACGCATGTCCTGCACGGTCACAACGTGGACATCCTCAAGTCTAACAGGAAGAGCTATCTGATAGCCTGTGCCCCCGAATGCAAGAAACCCGATGTGCTAGCCAAGCTCGCCACCTCCAGGTCGATCGTTATCGTGCGCCGCTTCGGGAACCTTGTTCTGCACTCTGACGCGGCAGGGGTAGCGCTTGCGCTTGAGCGTAAGGACCCCGGACACAACGTTGCTGCGTACACATCGTTGTGTCCGGGCCCCGCTCACCAAGGTCCCACAGTGTACATGGACCACGATATCTCATTGCAACAGTTCTGCGCTCTACGACGAGTACCCAGAGGCGTGCGTGGGCCAGAGCTCTGGGGGGACCCCCTGCCCTGGGGTGTGATAGACCCGGCAACCTTCTGTGTCAAGGTGTCAAAGCTCAAGTATAGATGGGAGTCTGGAACCGAGGCTACCAAGGAGGACACCTACGTGTGTGGGGAAAAAGAACCATCACTGTATCAAGCTCTTGCTCGCAACTGGACCAGGTGCTCCTCGGATGGAATGTTGGTCCCGACTCAAGCCAGGTTCTGGCTTTCGGTCGCGCATGAGATGTCATTGACTAAGTCGGAAGAGCTCAAGGAGGACGATGATAAGGATGTCGACAGAGAGGAAGAAGATGAAGAAGACAGAGGAGAAGAAGAAGAAGAAGAAGAAGAAGAAGAAGAAGAAGAAGAAGAAGAAGAAGTAGAAGAACAAGAGGAAGAACAGGAAGATGAGGAAGAGCAGGAAGAGGAGGACTGTGACGAATCTCTCACAATGGGGACTATGATACAAGACCACGAGTCTGGGTATGTGGTGACACTAAACTCATACCTGACCATTGTATATGTCTGGACCCAGCCCCCTACGGAAGGCCACGTGTACTTCGAGCCGGTGCACCACATCGCTACAGCGCTAGACCTTGGGTCAGATGGAAAGCTGGTCAAGTTCTACAATCCGCACAAGTACAGGGCTTTGGTGAGAGAGCTCTACATCGTCCTAATGTACGGGTGCGGGCTTACCCCCGTTGTGACCATGCCAACCTCGAGATCCTGTGAAAATGTAATGAACCTGGCTCTCAGATCACTTGCCCTTGTTCGCAACATCGCGCCCACCACACAAGGCCTCCCGTCCAGGACCGTCACAGTGATCGTGCCCCGGAGCATAGACAAGGCCATGAGCGCAGTGAGAACGCTGACACGTGGCGTGGTGATTACCCCCCATATTAAGCGTGAAGGGTTCCTGACATACACCTTCAATCCCCTGAACCTCCCACACGCTCACAAGGGTACCCAACCCGTCCCCGCACACATACTACATCCTTGCCCCTCGCACTTCCTCACTAGCCGAGACTGTGCCTCACTCTACATAAAGGCAGTGTCCCGCTGGCCCGACATCCAGGCCAGGGCCGACATCGAGAACCCCACCGCGTCACGGGATCCCCGATGGATAGGCCTGGTCCTGTGTCTAGCCGAGTGGTCGGGGGAGCTCACCATGTCCGACAGGCTGATCCCGGGAGCGATCGAGTGTGCGCTACGATCACAACCGCCCCCACAACGCTAGAACTGTACGACGATGCCTGTAAGGCTCGGATCACGGGCCTAGTCTCCCCCGAACTCACAGCATTCAGCCTCACGTACCACGACCCTAGGTCCTGGGCCCAAGGACCCGAACATCCCTCCCCCGAACAGCTATCCGAGTACACGCTCTGGCTCACGGTGCAGGCCCTAGAGACCTTCGCGCACGTGGTGGCCAGACCCGAGCAGCCCGTCACCCTATCCGGTGCCGTTCGCGTGTACAGGCAGCTCCTGATGGACTTTGTCACCGGGGCAGCCCAGGACACCTATCGCCTGCTGGATTCCCTACAGGGGTTCCTGATCATAATGCTACGCTACCCGTTCATGCCCGCGATGGCCCTGGACACAAAGGAGTGTCCAGAGTGCTACTACGAGACCGAGATCACAATGGACGCATGGACCCAGACCAGGCAGAAGATCTCCTGTTGCCACTTCACGCTGCGCCACGAACAGGTGCCCGCAGAGAGGCCCTGTGAACAGGGCTACGGGCTGATATTCAGAGGCAACATAGATATGGCCATGCCGAGCCTGGGCCCGAGCAGGAGCATGTTCAACAATCGTGGGCCCGACAGCGAGGAGGCCTCGGACCTAGCAACCAACCCCATCAAGTTCGTGGCCCAGATAGCGGCACTCAAGCGACGCGATGAAATACACAAACAGAAGACCCTGGGCAAGGAGATATTCCACCAGCTGTGCCTGCACAAGCGGACTCTTCAGGAGCTTGAGACCCCTAGGTACCTGAGCGCCTACCCCATCTCCGTGCTCTACCGATTCTACGGTTCGCTAAACAGGAGCCGTGCGAGAGCACAGCTCTTCTCCACACCGGGTGCACATACCCCACCCTCCACCCTCTCGGCCAAGAGCGAGGAGCTCAGAGTGACACTAAAGGCCATCGCGTCTACCGGGACCAACGACAGGCTTCTGGCCTATGTTGGGCAAGCAATAGTCGGGCCCCTTCGGCGCTACGACTCTAGGTACACCTCGGTGGCGGACAGGGTAGTGCTGTTCAAACACCTGTTATCAGCGGGATTCTCGGTTGAGAGCGCCTCCGCTATGGTCAAGACATTACAGACAATCAAGCGCCCGCTCATGTTCGAGGCGGGGCTTACCCGGGTGCTCGCCCACCACATGGGTAGAATGGTCAACCCCACAGACTATAACAGGAAGGTGATCTCACTCATCTGGGTATTCTCTCACATATCAGCATACTGCACACTCAGACAGATAGACTATGGCCAAGTG
Organism: Ophthalmolycus amberensis; assembly: GCA_024529925.1. Lineage (NCBI taxonomy): Eukaryota > Metazoa > Chordata > Actinopteri > Perciformes > Zoarcidae > Ophthalmolycus > Ophthalmolycus amberensis. The sequence goes on from JAFEUB010001684.1 coordinate 35,499, forward strand.
CACATCGGAGACTCACCCGTGTCCATGGACACCGACGGAATCTACGTGTTCGACCAAGACCATGTCGGCTTCAGACTCTCCCGGGGGCCCGGTCTCTCTCACCAGTCCGCCTACATGCCATTCCACAGCCTCCTTGACATGCTTGCCCTTCGAGACTATGCTAAAGATAGACTTTGTCAACATGACAGGTAAGGCCACCCCCGATCAGTGTTATGACATGCTGGTCCAATGTGGCCACACACCGATCACCGCAATCACAAACCTATTCTGGAAGAGGACCGTCCTGACACGACACAAGGCATCCCTGGACACGAGCCACCCTGGGCGTATCAAGCGGGTGAGAGAGGAGTACGAGGCCCTGCATACCCAGCGAACCCCGTTCCGGAACCCAAACAAGAAAGCTACAACCTGTAGAAGCAAGCCAGGTCACATGTACAAGCCTGCCAACCGAGCCCCACACTGCTGAGACCCGAGTCCTTCTCAATAAACATTCTACCCAACCTGTGTGTGTCTGTGTGTGTCTGTCCCTTCAGGTTCAATACATAATAACATCAAAAACACGACACGTATAACATCGACTATCGATGACCTTTATTACATCAAGGCCCCTCACTCGGGGGTACAGGCAACGCACACACGCGAGGCATCTTACACGCGACATTCCCGTCCACCTCATAGTATGCCCCGTGGATCCTTTTCCTCTTACTCCCCACAGTCCTCCGTCTAGTACGAGCGGTGTGTACGGGATCGGGACCGGGCGTGACATCCTCAGAGTCCAGTGTGATCGCGTTAGCGATGCACCGTGTTACCGTGGCATCGACTACACACGGGAGCATGTTCTGTGCGTTCACCAGCTGGGCAAACCCACTGTCACTTGCATGCAGGTGGATGTGCGATGACAGACTGGACCACTGGTTGTGCTTTGTGACAACCTTGTCGAAGAAAAGGATCACCAGAGTCTTGTTCTCGAATATGTCACCCAGAATCCGGTGCTTTAAATATGGGAAAAGACACAAGGTCACCATCACCACCATGGTGTAGAATCCGGTCCTGTGGGCCTGCTTATCATTGAACAGCCCCACCAGCTTTCGCATGAACCTTTCGATCTTTTCATCCCGGCAGTCAAAGAGAGTGGACAGGGCCACGGTGTTGGTCACCGTGGCATCGTGTATCACCCCAAGCAAGTCCCCGGTGCATTCCATCAGGAAGTGCGGGTCATGTGCTATCTGAGCGGCCAGCTTCAGTGTGTGTGACATCCACCCAGAGGTCTCCCCGCTCAACGGGGCATTTCGCACTAGGCAATACTCGCTGTGGAACCTACCCCCGAGCAGTGTTGTAAACAGCGAGATCGAGACTGGCACAGTTGCTGACAGGATTGTACAGTCAATCTCCTTCTCATGGGGTGCAGTCTTTGAGAGCGCTCTACACTCCAGTCCTGCATACCCACATTCCACACCCGGGTCCTTGCGTGGCATGTAGGCCGAGGATCTGTATTCCTCGCTCGGCTCACAGAATGCCACCAGCCCGGCCACAGGACACCCGACCCCGGGCGGGGTATCCCTTTTAGACCAGTCCACCATCATGCTCAGCATAGAGCATACAACCGGTGAGCAAGTGTGTTTGGACAAGTGGGTTAGGCAGATGTACCCCGGGCCCTGTTCTGTGAAGCCACAGGATGATTCCACACACAAGCATACCCATTGTGGGTCATCTACTAACCCAAACATGGACATTCCGTGACACATTTGGTGGGTCGCCGTGGGTTGCTTGTGCTTGCTGTGCTTGCTGTGCTAGCTGTGCTTGCTCTGCTAGCTGTGTTCAGGTGTGTTCAGGTGTGAGCCTGCTGTGGGAAGACATTGATATCTCTCTCTCTCTCTCTCTCTCTCTCTCTCTCTCTCTCTCTCTCTCTCTCTCTCTCTCTCTCTCTCTCTCTCTCTCTCTCTCTCTCTCTCTCTCTCTCTCTCTCTCTCTCTCTCTCTCTCTCTCTCTCTCTCTCTCTCTCTCTCTCTCTCTCTCTCTCTCTCTCTCTCTCTCTCTCTCTCTCTCTCTCTCTCTCTCTCTCTCTCTCTCTCTCTCTCTCTCTCTCTCTCTCTCTCTCTCTCTCTCTCTCTCTCTCTCTCTCTCTCTCTCTCTCTCTCTCTCTCTCTCTCTCTCTCTCTCTCTCTCTCTCTCTCTCTCTCTCTCTCTCTCTCTCTCTCTCTCTCTCTCTCTCTCTCTCTCTCTCTCTCTCTCTCTCTCTCTCTCTCTCTCTCTCTCTCTCTCTCTCTCTCTCTCTCTCTCTCTCTCTCTCTCTCTCTCTCTCTCTCTCTCTCTCTCTCTCTCTCTCTCTCTCTCTCTCTAGGCCAGCAGAGGACAGAGTGCAGATCTGATCCTTGTGGACGAGGTCGGGTTTGTGGGTGCCAAGGTGCTACTTGCTGTCCTGCCCAACATCGCGTTCAGAGGACGCAAACAGGTGCACATTACCAGCCATGCAAACAACAACCCTTGGCTAACCAAAGTGGGTGATATCCGCGGGGATGGTGGGGAGCCGGCCTATCACGTGGTGTCCCAAAGCTTCAAATGTCGATACCACAGCACAGACCCCGAGCCTACATGTGTCTGCATGGGCGTCTACTGTCCCCAGCATATATCCGTCGACGGTCACCTTAAGCAGCTCATGAACATGATCACACCAAGGGGCTTTGAAAGCGAGGTGACCGGAAGCAGCAGCACAGCCTCTACCAACACCAAGAGCGACACCACTACCCCATTCGAGGCCCGTGTGATCAACAAGTTCCTCTCCCAATGTATCACCTTGGAGCTGATAGCGCTGACCGGTGTGGTGTGCGCTTACATCAGCATGGACCCCACGTTTGGGGGAGGCTCACAGTCCTGCGCGGGGGTATGCTGTGCAGTCGAGCTAACCAACGGACAGTTGGTGGTGAGTACCAGCAGAGTCTGGAACACGTACTCGTAGTCCACCTCACACACAGCGACATCCGAGGTATCCTCGTCAAGGCCCGCCCCGTAAACCCCCGTAATATTCAGCAGCGTGCATAGGTAATCTGTCACCCTAGAATCCGACTGTAAGGTCAACGATGTCTCAGTGTCCGCTCCCGAACACGATAATGCGTTCATGACCTGAGCCCAGGTCCCACAAGTGCACGTGTGCCGGTTCAGGCGTAGCATCCATCCTGTGATTGCGGCCGCAACTATGGTATGGAGCGATCTGCGCACAGACCGGTCCTGTGCCTGTATCACGGCCAAGTACTTGAGAGCCCCACAGCGGATCGCCTCGACCGAGGCTAAGCACGCCAGCACCATGCGATCGTAGGTATCGAACTCACACCCGGCTGTGCACATGAGTATGAACCGCCTGGGTACACTGTTGTCCAGCGCAAGGGACACACTCGAGACCAATGAGTCTGGTACGACCGTAGGTCCCGCTCTAGACGCGTAGGCCACAGCAAGCGTGTGAGTCAGCAGGATCCGTGCTGGCGAATACGCCACCATCTGAGAGTACATGTTCCTTAGCTGCGTCGGTACCATCTGGGAATAGAAGGTGATGTTTCGCTGGTACGCAGAGAACACAATCATGAACCTGTAGTGTGAGAGCACGCTGCTCCATGGTACCCTGAGGAGCGTGACTATGTTGTCCTTGCCCGATGTACATGTAGAGCACAACATCTTACCCCTCCTCTCCCTCTCCCTCTCTCCAGCTGGTGGGACTCGAGGAACTCGAGATATCCGATCTCGATCACGTCACCCGCGTCTACGCCACTATGCTGGTGGGTCACATCCGTCTGCTCCAGATGATGATTCCGTCCGTCCTCTGGAAGGAAGTCCCGGTGGTGGTGATATTCGAACAAAACACCTACGTGAACGCGCTGGTTGACGTCAAGAACCTGATAGAACAGTGGTTGATGGGCGCAGGCTCGCAACTCAGGTTCTACAATAAGTGGTCCCATGTGCACAACAGGTTCATGTTAGGAAAACACGTTAGCGCACATATCAAACTGGCCATGGTTCAGAGCGCGGTGTCTGGCATATGTAAAGGTGAGCTGTGCTACTGTGACACAGTCATGTCCCTTGGGTGGGCGGTACTGGCAGAGGCCACACAGACAACACACGCCTACGATGTGAGCATGGGTATGGAAAAAGGCTCGGGTTCTAGCAGCAGGATGGGATCCACCATGCCCGTCACCATGTACATTAGGTCGAGCCGAGGCGGGAACCTGCCCACGAACATGAGCCTAGCAAGCAGTAGTGGCATGTTGCCCGATACCACGCTGGCCGATAAGACCCACGCAGAGCATGGTAGGAGGCTGCTGGGTAAACTCAGGGAGGAGATGGCCGATGTCACTATAACCAAGTCTCAGAAGGGTAGCCTGGTAACCACCGGTGGCAAAAGGTCCGTGCAGGGACAGTACACTAGAGACGATATGTTATCAGCGTTCCTTCTGTTGAACCACACCAAGGAAGAGCTAGAGAGCAAAGACACCAGTGTCAGGGCCCAGGGTGAGGTGTACTACAGGGCGTGAAAGGGTGGGGTACTCGGTCGGGGGACCGCGGTTCGGTCGGGGACCGTGGTCGGGGACCGACCATATGTATAACATGCTCTGCTACCATGTTCCAGATCCACTAAGGACTCATGATGGACCATACCACACACAGCTACACCCTGCTGTTGCTCAGGGGAGCTGTTTCAGTGACACCACCTCATGCCCATCCTAAGATGACTCCGGTCACTGGCACATATGACACACAACACTGCGCCGAGTGCAATCTAACGCTCTCTGGGTATAAGAGGGGGGACAAGAACATGCCCTTGCATATCCTTCGTAATGTAGCATACAACCAAAGGTGCCAACATGTCAGGAATGCCTACCACGGTAGACTCCAAGAGCTGGCTATCCTTGAAGGCGAGCTTCGGTTTCAAGCTGGGCACGTGGCCTTCCCAAAGAGCTGGACCAGCTCCACGATCAGTTTCTGTCAGGGAAACCAACCACCCAAAACCTACTGTGTAGTGTGCGCATTTGAAGGTGGGGTCCTCCACCACCCAGCGTGTCATGATCTCAAACGGGTGGTGATAAAACACGTCACCAGCCGAACCTGTGCCCAGCCACCGACACGCACACTGTTTGGCAACCTGGACCCCGACTCTAGCTGCGTCTACAGTCCTTTGGACCAATTCTCTGTCGCGGAGAGCATGCTGTTTGGCAACCTGGACACCGACTCTAGCTGCGTCTACAGTCAGTTTGATAAATTCGCTATCCTGGGGAGCGACAAAGCCAACATGATACCGGTCCATGATGGATCCATCGATAGGCACAGATGCAACACCTGTCGCCTCGAGATCGTGAACTTTGTCGAGGGAGACACCCTGTTGGGAGAACACGTGAGACACTCGATTGCCAACGGAACCGGGTGTGAGTACATCCGTACTAACTACTCGGGTGACTGTTTGCTGACCATCAATGGCAGGGAGCGGTTTCGCTATGGACAGATGGGACTCCCCTCTCGTGTGTTCAATGGCAGCTCACACACCGTTGGCGGGCAAGAGCTTTGTATTGTGTGTTGCGCTACCAAAACAGAGGCTCACACCAGGGGATGTTATAATGTAATGTGTGTGCTGTCCAATGTGGTCAAGTTATGCAATGTACTAGAAATAAAGAACTAGAAATACACTGTCTCCGCCTCCTTACATATTATATATATAGAGGGTACACCCAGCATGGCTCACAATACACCATGGCACTCACCGTGACACGCGAAGACTGTATAGACACTATGATTACTCAAGTGGTGAATGGTTCTGGTACCAGGGCCAGTGATTTACTAAACACAGCCGTCCACTACCTCTTGGATACGCACCAGGACATGTTTACCGGTGAGTAACCCTGATTTGGTTTATGGTGTCCTAGAGAGCAAGCATCTGGCTAATTGGGTGTTCTGTTCATAGCCATGCGGACACAGTGCAAACCCATGTCACAACCTATCGCCAAAGTGGCCCAAGAGATGGACGCTGACCAAAATGGAAATTGGGGCAGGGTGATGTGCCTGGTAGCATTCGGAGCCTGTTTATTGGACAACTACGACCCTTCCACGGAAAGAGCCATTGACATTGGAGGTGCCATAGCAAGCTATCTTTGTGCATCCAACTGGTTCCGGACAAATGGAGGCTGGGTGGGTAAAGTGTTTCTTGGTTAGGTGAGTGTGACTGTTGTGTTATATCTAACTCTATTATTCTCTCAACAGGAAGGTTACATATCCTCCATGACCCACCCACTCCATGACCCATGGTGGGTCAGGATGGGTGTATATTGTGTGCAGCGATGGAACACCATGCTCTCTAGGATGTAGCAAATTAAAGAACATGTGCAAAGAACCGTGTCTCGGTATTCATTTTATTCCCACACAACACCACAGGCCTTCGTATATCAAACAGTCAAACAGTCCCACAGCTCCGGCATATCAGAGTAGTTGCAGGTTGAATACCACGCACACTCCGACTGCAAACTGGAGCTCCCCAGCTCCGTGTCATCGGAGCGGTTGTATATGTCCTCTAAGTCCACCGTGACCCAGCAGTCCCTGGATGAGAAACCATCCTGTCCACACATGGGCTGATTCATGTCCACAGCGGGCGGGTTCTCCACCTTCATCATAACAGGCGTGGTGTCCCAGCCCCACATGATCCGGGTATCCACTGGGGATTCTGGTGGGCTGCCCGCGATGGCATAAACGGCAGCCTGGACCTCAACAACTGGGATCTGCATGTCCACAGCGGGCGGGTTCTCAACCGTAATAACAGGCGTGGTGCCCCAGTCCACTCTGGGTGGGCTGCCCGCGATGGCATAAACCGCAGCCTGGACCTCAACAACGGGGATCTCTACTCGTGTTCTCCTGACCGTGACCTTCACTTGTGGTCTCCTGGCCGTGACCGTCACTTGTGTATTCCTGCACGTGACCTTCTTCTTCGTCTTCTTCGGCTTTGGGTTAGGTACATACACCTGGTATTGGGGGATACCGAACCGGGATGTCAGATGGCGTGCGTGTTCTGAGTTACCCCAATCCAATATGTATCCCACCTTGGGTTGGTGTGTCAACACCCGCAAGGACAATAGCACACCAAATACGTCATATAGCCTCCTCGCCATATACCCTATGAGAGGTGCTATAGCGGCTACAATGTACGGCCCTTCGTTGTCCAGTATGTACTTGAACACGTCCGTAGCGCAATCTGTTAGGACATGTCTGCTCTTATGGGTGGTACTAATTCCCAAGGGTATCAGTTCCAAGGCCCTGAGTACACCCATCACATCGTAGAACCTTCTGGGTTGGTGTGACCCTAAAATAACCCTGTAACCCGACAACAGGTCCCTTATATTGCCCTTTATGTCAACCCCGTTGGCCACAACCGCAAGTATATCATGCACATACCGTCCCGTATCCAGCGAATGGGCATGTATTGGGGACTTCATGATGTGTCCTTTGTTGGGTGATCTGGTGAGTGTGTCTGATAAGATAGAAGACCGGGTGGGGGGGGCCCTATCCCCGACCTCGACACGCAAACCCCGACCGAGACGGGCGACCCCCGACCGAGACACATGGTAACCCTGTTAATGTGTCTAATGCCATGGTCCAGCTCCCGACACCCTCCCCGTGACAGCCCGGACCTGGTGGTCTACACCCCAATTTGCCCCGGACCTCACATCTCCCATAAGGACCGCTCTGGACAGCTGCACAGGATATCACGACCCACAGCCCTGGGGTATTAAAGATCAGCATGCTTCAGATCGTGGGCTAGCCATGGGAGACAAGATACTTGTGACACTGCTGACTAGGTGTTGTGGGTACGTACCCACCAAACTCGCAATCCCCTTTAAGACGTTCCTGAATCTGAACCCCTATGATGTAACCAATGACCACGGCGAGTGTGTGGGGAACATGCACAAGGAACTAATCCGCGGGATCCTGAACAACTATGCGGATGGCATCGCATTAGTGAACCCGCCCACACCCAATGTGTGGGGGGCAGATGCCGATCTTGATGATGATGAAGACAGGTGTTACGCAATGATGTCAGACGTCAGCTACACCCCCAACCCACCCCAGATGAATCCCATCATACACATGGACCACCACCAGCCACGGCCTACGGTCTCTATTGATACCTCCATGAGAGACCACGCATCAGCAAAACATCAGCGACGGGACCCCCGTACCCGCTCTGGGACAGCCCCTGGAAACGGGCCAGCTAGATACTAGTGTGTTGGTGTGTGTCTCCTGTGTAATAACGAAAACAACAACAGCTTGTATCATCTCTTGTTCTTACACCGGTCACCACCACCAGCCATGTTAGCATGACTGGCAGGGTGTACCTACCAGCTCACCTCGTCCATCTGTATACACAATACTCTAGCGGAAGTAGCCCGAAACATGGGTATATTGAGCACATTGAGGTGTCGCTTTCCTACTACAGTATGTGGGTATATTGTTGCAACAATTAAATCCCCGACCAACCCTGGCCACCTCCCCATTGTGGATATAAGCTTAGGTTCATCCACCACATCACCACACACATCATGGACACTCAAGAATACCATGACTCTGGAGTCTCTGCCTCAGATCAAGCCCAGAGTCCAAACCCAGAGCCTCCCTCTAGCAGGGATATGGCAGTACCCTCTCCCACTCAGCTACAGCCTAGGATTCCCCCCGCTGGAGTTAAGGGCTATCACCCCTGGGCCATTGTTGAAGATGACATCCAGGACTGGGGTGGCATGGATGATTATGATGATGATGATGAAGATGATGATGGCGATGATGAGGATGATGATGATGATGATGATGATGATGATGATGATGATGATGATGTAACCCTGGCTGGCCTGTACTACGATAAGATCCATGATGAGTGGTGCCCGGTCCATGATTTGTGTAAAACACCTAGATCCACCGGAGTGGTGTTTGAAGATGCCCCTGATGTCCCAACAGCCACAACTGGCAGAAGTTTATAACTCCAGGGGTTACCTCAATCCATATCAGCAATTGAGTGTGTGTGTGTGTGTGTGTGTGTGTGTGTGTGTGTGTGTGTGTGTGTGTGTGTGTGTGTGTGTGTGTGTGTGTGTGTGTGTGTGTGTGTGTGTGTGTGTGTGTGTGTGTGTGTGTGTTCGGACCCACCCCATGTCTAGCCCACAATAAAATACACACATGATACTTTGTATGATGGACTTTGGTTTTATTTATTTCTTTACACAGACACACCAGGACACAAGGCCACGTACTCTTAGGTCAGGCTTAAGGGCACATGCGTGCTACGCAGCTCCCTCATGATTGAGGCCAACACATCACGTACCCCCGGCATCAGGGATACAACAGCCTTGCACATCGTGTATCGAAGCCCTGGAAAGTACCTCTCCATGGTCCTCAGGCAACATCCCCCAGCACAGTGGGCCGGAGCATACTCCAGCAGAGTAGGGATAAGACCCCGAATTGTGTACAGCTTCAGGGTTTGGTTTCGCAGTTTCAGTTCCAATATATGTCTCTTGTGCTCTGTCCGGGCCCCCACTGGGTCAGATAGCACGGTCAGGTACCGCATCAGACTCAGGATTACGTTTGGGATGTATGTGGGACTCAGCGCCCCTTTCAAAGTCAGGATGATATGTTTCTGTGCGTATAATACACCGCGAACATCTCCCGGGTATTCCAGGGAGGTATACCTGCACAGGTCCTCGGCACGTATCCAGTGCTCCGTAACAGAGTGCAGGCTGAACATGGTCAACAGGCATGCAGCGCGCGTGACATTGATGCTCTCCATAATGGTACACAGTGGGTCGCGGATGGGCACCTCTGCATTTGACTGGGATCCGTCTTTAGAGCAACCCCGGTTCCGATACCTGGCCCTGGTCTCCGTGTACATAACACTGGCCACGTATCGGTCCATAAGGTCCATGGCTCCGCTTACCAGTATGTGCAGGTGTTCGGACGAGGCCCGTACGCCTGTGTTCCGGTTCACCAGTATGTCCCCCGACAAGATGTAAGCAAACCACGAGGCAGCCGAGAATCTGTATGTTTGGTATGTCTCAAGAATGGCTGGGTCTAGTGTCAACACCCCCATGTCCCATTGTGTACTGTTATGCTCCATCAGCTGGGCACTCACACTATCCTTCAGCTCTGCGATGGTCATGGCCATCACACCAAACTCAAGGTAAGGGGTCATGTAGAGCCGGTCAGGGTCATGCCCCGTCGTTTGCCTGTATGTCAGTGTCACATCCCTTGCTAGGATATCCCTTGCAGCATAGGCCAGGTCCGCGGCCCGGTCCGCGGCCGACATTGTGCGTGTCTTCATGGTGAGTGGTTGCTTTGTTTGGAGGCCTTGGTGTTCTTTACATATCAGCGAGAGTCTAGGTCGGGGGCTCGGGTGTCTTGGTCGGGGACCGTGCGTCTAGGTCGGGGTTCGGGTGTCCCGGTCGGAGAGCGCAGGTCCGGGACGGGGACCGTGCGTCTGTAACTAACATGAAAATACCATGATTGATTAAGTGTCAGATCCCATACCAGATACCAAACAAAGGCCCACCCCCCACCACCAGCATGAACTACAAGCAGTGGACCCCCCGCAACAACAGCAACAGGATATCCCAGCCACCAAGGCAGTTTCGCCCACACACAAGGCCCCTGTCCAGAGAGCATACCTACAGGGGGGACAGCTACTATGTAGGGAACAGAGACCCAAAGGGGCCCATGGTCAGGACCCGCGGTGGGCGGTGTCATAGTTGGACAAGAAGACCGGATATAGACCCCACCTCCACCCATAGCACAAGGGAGTCTCATGTCCCGCCCCCAGCCCCTTACTCACCCACCTACCCAAGGCGCAGATGCACCCCACCACCACCACCATCCCCACTACCAGCCCTCCCACAACCCACCTTACCACCCACCTCATCAGCCAGGCGCATGCGCAGACCACCGCCCCCATACCCACTAACACCAACCCCCGTATCCCCCCTAAAACCCCCGGTATCACCAGGCGGGTATAGGGATGCACCAGGGAGGGCGGGTAGGACCAGATACCATAAGTTTAGACAAAGCAGCAAGAATCGCTCCAGTACAGCAGTGGTATCCCCACCCCCCTCATCATCCTCATCCTCATCCTCATCCTCCTCGTCCTCGTCCTCCGGTTCCGAATCGGAGAGTGACCACGGAGCTGCCTCAGCAGCCTCCGGTTCCGAATCGGAGAGTGACCACGGAGCTGCCTCAGCAGCCTCCGGTTCCGAATCGGAGAGTAACCACGGATCTGCCTCAGCATCCTCCGGTTCCGAATCGGAGAGTGACCACGGAGCTTCCACACCAGCCCAGGTTCAGTCATGTGTCCGCTCTAAGTCAGCATCAAGTCAGATGGTCTCTGTAACCCCATCAGATAATCTGGCAGACCCGATCCCCCCAGCATATCACGAAGACCCAAGACTCTCCGGCTGTGATGATGGTCCCCCACCATGTAAGAAACCCAATCTTGGTGAACCCCCCGCCCCTCAGAATGACACCCACAAGGAACCTGCTGCGAGCCTGGATCCCGACCTTGAGAGTGATACTGAGAGTAACCTTGAGGCGAGCCTGGTTGCTATAGCGCAGGTGGTCTATGACATACCAGAACCCCATTATACCAGCCAGGATCAACCCTGTTCCCCTAGCATGCTTCCATACCAGTGTGTATCCACCGTTGAGGTCCCAGCCCCCCAGGAGTAAGTTGATATCTAGATAGATCTCTCTCTTGTGTGTGTGTGTGTGTGTGTGTGTGTGTGTGTGTGTGTGTGTGTGTGTGTGTGTGTGTGTGTGTGTGTGTGTGTGTGTGTGTGTGTGTGTGTGTGTGTGTGTGTGTGTGTGTGTGTGTGTGTGTGTGTGTGTGTGTGTGTGTGTGTGTGTGTGTGTGTGTGTGTGTGTGTGTGTGTGTGTGTGTGTGTGTGTGTGTGTGTGTGTGTGTGTGTGTGTGTGTGTGTGTGTGTGTGTGTGTGTGTGTGTGTGTGTGTGTGTGTGTGTGTGTGTGTGTGTGTGGTGTGTGTGTGTGTGTGTGTGTGTGTGTGTGTGTGTGTGTGTGTGTGTGTGTGTGTGTGTGTGTGTGTGTGTGTGTGTGTGTGTGTGTGTGTGTGTGTGTGTGTGTGTGTGTGTGTGTGTGTGTGTGTGTGTGTGTGTGTGTGTGTGTGTGTGTGTGTGTGTGTGTGTGTGTGTGTGTGTGTGTGTGTTCTCTGGTCTAATGTACTCTTGCTATTGCTCACACAGATTAAACAGGCCTGGGGATGTACTGCGTCGAGGGTTCTCCCCCGTACTGGGTCCATCTCAAACTCCACCAATGCAGCCTCCACCACTGATGGCTCCACCAATGATGGCTCCACAAATGATGGCTCAACCACTGATGGCTCAACCACTGATGGCTCAAGCACTGATGGCTCCACCACCGATGGCTCAACCACCGATGTCTCTGATGGCTCCACCTCGGGGTCGCCCCACCTTACAGGGTACCCAAACCCCGATGTGTCCTCCTCCAACCCCAGGGTTTGTGTACCCCATCAGGGTATCACGTGATTGGCTGTATCAGCACATAATGGATTGTGTGGCCTCTGCTGTACAGTGCACAGCCTGTCAGTGTACGTACAACACCGGCCTGCTGTGTGTGGGTGGTGCGATCAAGATGAACAGACCCATCCAGTGTTCCTGTGGGTGTGTGATATGTAGCGTGTGTTACACCCACAATCAAGGGTGCCTACTCCATAAGATTAGGTCCACCAGAGGCGCTGTCAATGTCACAGCAAATCAATTAGCGTGTATCGCCGACTCTGTGTGGGACGAGTCTCTCCTTGGTGTGAGCATTCACAGTGTGTGCTCGTTGACACAGGACCTACTTCAACTACACACCGGTGCGCCCACCCCGGACAAGCTGAAATCCGGTGCGTATACCCCCCATGTGTCATGTGCATTGTCCCATGTCTTGAGTCCGCTCTGTGTTCCTAATACCAATCGTCTTGTGTTACAGCCTTTGATCTGCTGAGGAACATGAAAGACCCAATGTCCTTCAAGTACATGAGCCAGGGTCTGCCCGAGTCTATTGCACATCGATACGTGTGCATCTCCCACACCCCTGGGTTCTGGGCTCATATTGCATGCAAGCAGGTGTCCAACCTCTCCACCCGGGACCCCTGCATGCCCATGCTGTTCAATGTGGACATGCTGGGCCTTGTGCTACACTGGTGCTGCTTTGTCTTTGAGAGACAAACCATCCTGCTCTTCTGGTGTGTGAGGGCACGCGACCACGGGCATGATGTGGTCCCGATCACAGATCCATCCCAAGACATGGCACAGGTTTCGAAAAGCCAAGGGTTTCGAAACATGCTGTACTATCTGAACAGATGGGTCCGTGTGCACTATGGCCAAGGGCTATCCTCCCAGGTCAATGTGGCCCTGGATTGCGCGCCTTCGGAAAGCCCTGATATTGCCCAGTTTGTAGCTCTGATGGCAGCTAAAGTGAATATCGGATTGCCTGACCATGTCACCCCCCTGCCTAAAGCCCCGATCCTGGACCTGGCACACGTCATGTATCCACAGTACACAAAGGTGTTCGCAGTACCTCCAGCTGGACCCCTAGAGCGCATGGTGGACATCATGTCTCTGGACCAGGAGTTTAACTATGCAACCCAGATGGTGGATGTGTTGTACACCCAAAACAACAGTAGGATCTTCTAGGGTGGGGTACCCCCACCAGCTGTGCCTTAAACCGCTGTGCCTTGTTTCTGTTTGTTGGTACAATCCTGTGTTACAAAATAAAGATTGCCTTTCATAAACACACCTGTTGTTGTCTTGTAATGTGGGCGGGCCGGTCGGGGATGAAGGGGGTATATAGTCCAGAGCCAGACACAGCCAGGCTTCACTTAACCATCACCATGTCTCTATCATGGAGATTCAAACTGTCGTACTACCTGGCCAGACACCCAGACCACCTCTCAACACTGAGGAAGAACTTGGAAGTGGAGGCTCACCCCAAGATGCCGAACCTCCGTGCCCTTCAGTTAATGTCTGGCCCCCCGGAGGCTCTAGTCTGTAATGTGATTCAGTTCTTTACTGAAAGCGTTGCTAAGGCTATGTTGTTAAACAACACCCCGGGTGTACAGGGTCACTCTGACTACAATATACAATGCCCCGCGGTGACCAGCGACTGTAGATCTAGTGACATCGCGAGGATGCTCAAGATGCTCACCCCCCCGGAACTCGAGCGTGTGGTGATGCTGTGCTCCAAAGAGATACTGACCGGTGTCAGACACATTCCAGTGTCTTTCATGGAAGGCAAAGGGGTCACCGTCATCGCAGATCTCTTGTACAAAAAAGGGCCAACGTGTTACAGTATCATCTTCTGCGTCCTGGACCTTCTGGGTCGCAGGTCCCTGTTGGATACAGTTGGAATCCCATCAGCCACGAGGATGACGGCATGTTAAAGCCCGGTGCAAGAAAATACCCAACCAACCAACCAACCAACCAGCCCATCAACGAACGAGTTCATGGAGACACCCACGCCTTATGGTGTTGGCACGATAAGGACAACCTGTTCAAGTACACCATTGTAATGGCACCCGTATTTGTGTTGTTGTGAGCGTTGGTACAAACCTGTGTTACAAAATAAAGATTGCTTTTCATAAAAACACTTGTTTGTCTTGTATCGTGGGCGGGTCGGTTGGGGATGGGCAGTATTGTGGGCTGGGTGTGTATTTAGTTCAGAGCCAGACAGCCGGGTTTCACTTAACCATCACCATGGCTCTAGCATGGAGCTTCAAACTTTCGTACTCCCTGACCAGACACCCAGACCACTTCGCAACACTCAGGAAGAACCTCAAGGCTCACCTCAAGATGCAGACCCTCAGGGGCCGGCGTCCTTTACTGTCTGCCCACCCCGAGGCTCTAGTCCGTAATGTTAGGGAGTTCTTTACTGAAAGCGTTGCTAAGGCTATGTTGTTAAACAACACCCCGGGTTTAAACGGGCACTCTGACTACAATATACAATGCCCCGCGGTGACCAGCGACTGTAGATCGAGTGACATCGCGAGGATGCTCTCGATGCTCACCCCCCCGGAACTCGAGCGTCTGGTGACGCTGTGCTCCCAAGAGATACTGACCGGTGTCAGACACATTCCAGTGTCTTTCATGGAAGGCAAAGGGGTCACTGTCATCGCAGATCTGTTGTACAACAAAGGGCCAACGTGTTACAGCATCATCTTCTGCCTACTTGACTTTCTGGGTCGCAGGTCCCTGTTGGATACAGTTGGAATCCCAGCAGCGACGAGGATGAAGGTATGTTAACCTTAAGCCCGGTGCAAGAAAATACCCAACCGCCAAACCAACCAACCAACCAGCCAACCAACCAGCACATCAACTAACGACATCATGGTTACAGAAACCGACGCCTTAGGGTGGTGGCACGATAAGGACAACCTGTTCAAGTACACCATTGTAATGGCACCCGTATTTGTGGTGTTGGGAGCGATCCTGCTCGCGTACAGGTTGTACGAAAAGAACAGAAGATTCATCTACTGGCCCCCCAACACTTCGGTGTACGCCCCGACAACCATACTGTCTCTACCCCACCACTCTCACGAGACAGCCATCCTACCATCTGAGAAGTCTGAGAGGTCTGGTGTGTCCGATGGCATCGGCGAAGCCTTGGCATCCTCGGACCCTCTCTGCCCAGGGACCGATGTTTCATAGTTGTGTGTGTTTGTGTGTGTGTGTGTGTGTGTGCTGACAAAGAAATAAACACATTGATTGTTCAAGGTTGTATTGCATTTGTAATCAGACCAAAGCATAGTCACCCTTGAGCATGCTATTACGTTTGACCCGGGCTTTACAAGTTGGGAATATTGCGTAAATGCTGCATATGAAAAACACCATGGCCACAGTCAAAATAACCCAAGGGTAGACCATGAGCAGCACATCATAGGCAGGCATCGGGATGATATCCACAATGGTCATGTTCATGCTGGTTAGGTGTCCCTCGAGTCTGAAGGGTTAGGAAAAGGATGCATGTTACACAAGGGAATGTGAATGAGTGTTATCTAGCCTACTGGACACATGCTGATCCTCACCTGGGCATGGCTGTAGACATCTCACCCTGAGCACAATCTGTGTGTGTGGGTCCGTACTGGACAGCCCCCTCAACCCATATACACAGAAAAGCCTCACGTGGGAGGTGCCCTAGCGGGCGTGGTCCGCTAGGGATGCACATGGGGGAGGTGCCCTAGCGGACCCCGCCTGCTAGGGAAGCCATTGGCTGTAGGCCAGGTCGGGGAGTGAGCCGGCCGGGGATTCTAGGTCGGGGAGTTGAGGGTCTGGGGAGTTGCAGGGCGGGGATATGGCGGCATAGGTTGGGGATGGCTAGGTCGGGGACCACTGACCCGGTCGGGGGCCGCCGGCCAGGCAGGGGATCGCAGGCCTCCGATGGGCCCGTATGGTAATCATAGCCCAATATGGTCCTGCCTTGAGCACCACTTGTTCACTTGTGTGCTGAACCTCTACAAGGACTCAACACAGGAATATCAACAGGTATCTGACTTAGGATGGAAGCCTCTTTCACCCCAGAATACATTGTGGCCATAGACCCACCATGGTACACCCAACGGGCCATGGTGTACGAGAACACATTCACCTGTAGCCCAGGACCTGGACTCCTTGACCATGTGACTGTTGCCATGCAGGATAAGTTGGCACTGGCCACCGACCTGCACAAGGGGTCTCCCATTCAGGCCATCCGAAGGTACGCCAGGGACATGGTGATAGAGAGCACCTTCGACCAGACTCCCTCTAAGGCCCTATTGTTCGCGCTGATGGACCTTGTGGACCTGAAGACCAACGGGCTTGAATCTATGCTCGGGCAGGACCGTGCAGGGATGAAGCCCTTCCACCTGGCTATACAGAACTATACCATGTTCTACATACCGGATACGTACCTCAACATCAAGGACAATATGGGTCGCACCTGTGTCCCTGTAGTCACCTGGAGCGAGGAGCGTAGTATGAACGGACTAAAGTACTGGGACAAGAACAGGTCTCAGATTGCCACGTACACCGTAGCAATGGCTGGATCATCAGGCGGGCACTTCATGCAACAGGTGCTCGCGGTGCCTAGCCTAAAGTGCATGGATGTACTGAAACGTGCGGCCGGGCACAAATGGGTGTTTTGGGACATGTCCCTGGAGGTCCCGGTCCACGAGTCTGCAATCACCCCGACATTCATCAGTGTCAACCACTGGGAGGTGCTCCGCTCAAGCTCTGATCGGTTGCGTCCGGCCAAGATGCCCAAGGAGTGCCAGGCTATGGTCTGTGTGCTCCGCGATGAGACTGTACGCTCTCTCACGAAGACCCCGGAATGTCTCCGTGTGGATGATGTGATACTGAACCTTGCTCAGGTTACGTGCTCCATCTCGGACAAAATGGTGTACTACAGACGGCTGGCCAAGAGCCGATGTGACAACCGGTTTCTAGGTATGTTAGCTGTGGTGGGGATGCGAGCGGACCAGGCTATCCAGGCTAAGATGTACATGTCCACCACATTGCGGTTTCTACGGGCCCTGAGGTATGTCCCCCTGAAGGGCACCGGGGAGCTGCTGAAATGTTGCCACCCCATGCTTCACGAAATGGCAGATAGGTCCACGTTCCTCTCTGGGCCAGAGTTGCACCAGGATATACTACAGCCTGCCATCACCGCGTTTGTCAAGCGTGTGACCCGGCCATCGGTCAACTGGTACAACTACACCCCTGAGCATGTTGCTTGCGCCATTCAAGATCTGACCCTTAAGGGAATTGTGGAACTGGGCGTTGGTCTCATGGACACCAAGATACCCCATGCGTTCATGGTTGCCGAACTCCTGCTGAGCAAGGACGAGACTGCACAAACCTACATGGAGACACGGGAGATGTACTCTCAGGACCCCCATGTCAGAGCCGAGATACAAACACGCGGGATTATAAATCTCAATGAGCAACTTGTGGATGCCCGCAACGACCTGGAGAAACAGCTGCAGGCGATTGGACCCAAGGCCATTGTGATCCCGAAGGGCACCCTGACCATTCCGGTCATCAACGCAGCCGCTAAGCAGTGTTATGCCATGGTACAGAGGTGTAAGAGCACCCACAAGCTCACACCCAACACCGGCTTCGATGTGTCCCACATGGACAAGGACTATGGTGAGATCAAGGTCCTGTTTCATAACCTTCGGGTGTATATCGGCAAGCGCAACAAGAGTACCCCAAAAGTTAGGCGTGCCCGGTCCAAAGTGCATGTCACCAAGAATGATGAGGATGAGGAGGATCAGGACAACGAGTGCGAGGATGAGGATGAGCAGGAGGATGAGCGGAAGGACGGGTACGAGGAGTACCAGGATGAGGATGACTCCGATTCTGACACCGAGCTCAAGGGCTCGTCACCGTCGGAGAAGCCAGGGTACCTTAACACTATTGTACCGGACACCCCCAATCTGGTCAGCTGGATCAAGAACATGGGATCCCTGGTGCTCAGCAAACCCTGGCTGTACGCCAACCAGGTTAGGAGGGAGGCTGTGTGTGTTCTGCTGGGTCTGGGCCCACAGGTCCAGACTCAGAATCAGACCGAGATCCTGACCCAGTGGGCCCACAATAACACTGTGATTGTTGGGATACTGGAATCCCACAAGTTGGGTGACGCGCTCAGCGCCACGCTGGTCTCTGCGATCGCCCCTCTCATGAAGCATACCAGGTATGTTAAGAACATGTCCCCGCCTAAACATCAGCCTCAGCAGCATCAGCGGACAAAACAGGAGCAGCCAAAACAGCCTAAACAGCCAAAACAGCCAAAGCAGCAACATCAGCAGAGTCAGCTTGGAGAGGAGGATCATCATGTCAAACAGCCAGCCCAGGTGAGCCCTCTTACTGTGTACGTGAGACCGGACCCGATGAGCCCTCAATCGGCTGTACACAAGGTGTGTAAGAGACCGTGCCCAATTCTGGAGGATTATGATGACGAGGATGAGGACGATGATGATGATACCCCAGTGCCCCCTAGTGCAAAGAGACCGCGCCCGAGTGATGATGATGATGATGATGATGATGATGATGATGATGATGATGCCTACTATGATAGCCCTGTGCCCAAGGAGAAGAGGTCCTGTACAGGTGACAGCCCTCCAGCCGCTCCCCAGAAGAGAAACAAGAGACTGTGCGCGAGTGATACACGCCCCGTTGGGCCTGTGTGCACGGGACCGGGTACGGTTGAGGATGAGGATGAGGATGATACTCAAAGCAACACAACCCAGGACCCAATGGACAAAGATTGGATTCCCGGGGCCTCCACCACAACATCAGAGTCTGCCGAAACAGAAGACTGTTCCGATGTACACTCTGGTCAGACAATAACCGATAGGGACTATTACTCTGATGAGGTGACCACGCCCCAGAAGAAGGGCACCTCCCCATCGGGTATAAAACCATCAGAGTCTGAAACAAGGACCTCACCAAGCAAAGGGAGTCAAGGACATCATCACAAGCGGAAACGGTCTGACCGATCCCGTGAGAGGAGCGCACGCAAGCACAAGAGGCACGCTGACAGACGGAACAGGCGGGAGTCATCATCGTCAGACCAACCATCACATCGCAGCCCCCACTCCAGTAAGAGCAGTAAGAGGACCCACAAGTCCCGGGGACCAAAGAACCCAAGCCCGAGTCAGCCTGCGTGGGTTGAGTCTGATCTTGAGAGTGAACAAGGAGTGTCTATGTGATGAGTGCCCCACCGCCCACAAGAAAGAGACACATTGGTCCTGGACCCCAGAGTGTCACAATGATCAAGTTCCTGGAAGTGTTTGCTGCAAAGGTTACCTTTTGTCAAATTGACCAACCTTGTGTCAAGGCACATCTTACAATTGTATACTCCTCTGAATCTGGAGAACCCTATGTAAAGAAACCTAACCTTGGTTAAAATAAAGACTTCTATAAAATAACGGTCTTGTGTGTTGATGTTTTAGGTTCGCAACACAATGTTGAATTGCTCGCCAGCCATGATACGGGTCTAGTAATCCAAAAGCATATCAAACACACACACATCACCCAAGAAGTAAAGTGAGATGTGTCACAGGGGGGTGAGACTCGTGGGTTGCACATGTGACACATCCCCTGTCCCACTGCCCCGATCTGACTGTTGGTTGTGCTGTTCAGGCAGTGACCAACAACAATGTTGGGAGATGTATTCCTGGTTTTGGTTTATTACTCATTACGCTCTGCCCCCAAACGGTCATGATCAACAACATCCACTAATTCTGTTATTGTCACCACTGCCTGTCCACTTAGGGTTACATCTCTGTCTTTACAGCACACCCGGTCAGAATGAATGTGTCACCACTGCCTGTCCAGGGTTGTGTTACATCTCAACTTGCTCGAGCATACCCAACAGTATCTAAAGAGTGCCAACAAATTATTTCTGTTTCGTTTGTTTTTATTTCACACACGAGACATCGCACACACAAATAATGAACGGAACCCGTCAGGTCCGTGTTTGTATTTCACACACGACACATTTCACAATGGGTGGCACACACATCAGGTCCGTTTGTACAGCACCACACATGAGCCTCCCAATGCTGACAACCCCGTGGGGCCCTCTGGACATTGAGCGATTTTGTCTTCGGCAATCTTGTACCAGATGTCTGCAGCCTTCACGTAACACTCATAGGTTCCTTCACAGGGACCCAGTCCGATGTGTACAATCACACCGTACAGATTGTATTCCAGCTGGATCATGGGCACATTCGGCTCCCGGACAACCAAGGACCCGCAGTCAATGACATACGGACACGTCACGTAGTTCTTTGGTTTCTCAGGCACCCCGTCAACAAAGTGCACCCGCTGAATCTGTAAACACAGGAGCTCGGGCATCTCCTTCACCAGCATACGGGTCTGGTGCTCACACACGGTGCACCTTCCACAGCGGTAGGAGACTGTCTCCACGGCTGACAGCTGGGCTATGTAGTCTTCCAGATTGATGCATGTGCTCACGGGCACGTACAATTCCTCTCGATCATGGTCCACCGATGTGATGAGCCCACAGCCGGAGCACACCATCTCCTGCACAGTACCGATTGTCCACCTACCGGAATTGATAGCATTCCGTGCGGAACGGAATAGGCTCCCGGCATCCATGGCGATACACTCGGACTCCCACGCTCCCTTTGTGTACACCTTCATTGCGGAAACAAAGGCCTCAGGAGACACAAGGGTGTCCGAGACATAGCCCATCTCAGATACGATGTGCTTGACTGCCAACTGGACAGCCTCGGTGCCTTCATAGTTAGCCAGGTATGGGCCCTCGGCGATACTCAGGCAGTGTAGCACGCTGTTGGAAGCGCCCTTTGTGTGTTCCAGTCCTCTCATGTGGGCCATTGTGGTGGTTATGGTGAGATATGAGATGGTTTGGTGAGTCCCTCCCTTTATAGCCCACCCCCCGCCTACCTAGACATCCCCAACCGAGACATCCCACATCCCAGTCCCAAACCGAGATCCCCGACCGGGAGCCCCGACCGCGAACCCACAAAACACGTAATCCCAGCCGAGACATGCCCGACCGAGACGTGCCCCGACCTAGATCAGTAATCCCTGGAACAGTACACCGGTATGCTCCTAAACAGATCGGTCAGTGACTCGACAGACCCACGATGTCCCTTGTTGTCCATCTTGACCATGAACAAGATCACTTTATAGTAGCTACCCGAAGCGGAATCGGGCAATGGGCTGCTTGTGGTACACTTGGCTATCTTGATTACAGGCGCCCAGGCCAGTACGCTTGTGTGGTCGTGGGTGTACACTATGTGATTGGCGGCCGTTGTGATCGGGGACACCAGCGTGTCCAGGCTCGGGACATTGTCTAGCGCGGAGACTCTCATTGTGATCTGAGACAACCCCTGGGTGCAGTCTAGCGCAATGACCGTGATCGCGGAACCCTTGGTCACCCTGACCTTGATGCGCAACACCAGGCTCCTAACCAGCTCCCGGAAGAGCTCGCTGTATGTGCAGCCGCCTGGCGTGCAGGGCGTACACAAGGCCGTGGCAAACCGAGCTGGGCCGATCCGGGTAGGGGTCCCACACACCAGGGTCTTTGTAGTGCAGGTGTCAGTTACGCAATTCCCGTCAACCCAGTTAGACACCTCGGCCAGGTAGTCCTTGAAGGTGAAGACTGACCTGGTCAGTGAGAGCAACTGCGGTGCCACTCTGATAGGGCAGGGTGCACCCGACAAAACAAGCACCCTGTCCAACAGTAGTTGTATCTCACATGAGCCGAAATAGGCCCGATCCTCACTCACCTCAAGCTCGCCAATCATTGGGCTATCCGGGATGTGGTGCCTGAGTAGGTCCAGGCACATGCTCCCGACCCCGGTGCTGTGCGTGCCCAGTTCGCGGGTGTGCGAGGTGCTCAGGTAGTTCACTATGTCCAACATCACAACCCCGCGAGACGTCAACAGGTAATGGGGACACATGACCTTGGGTATCACCGCGTGCTCACACGCACACTTGAGCGTGAGGAGCGCCTGCGTGAGACATTCATAAAACGAGCCCTTACCATCCCCGGTCCAGTGCATGGCCTGAACCGACTTGAAGAACTGACCGTACTGGAACACATACGTGTCATGCCCCTTGGACCTAGCACATGCATTCTCCCTGGGCCCGGCAAATATGGACCCGTGGGATTTGGTGAGCTCCAGGGCCCGCTGAACCACCGCGCACTCGAATTCCTCCAACGCCTGCTGGGTCGGGTTTGCTATGATGATCATGGTGACGTCACCCTCTCCGGGGGTCTGTTTGGTGCGCACCTGAACCGCCCAGGGATGGTGCTGGAGACTGGGCGGATCTGGGTCGGACTCGGGTCCATCTCGTGCGGGCGAGTCACGGAACCGCTTATCGGGTCCGGGCGATGGACCGGACCCGGTGTCCATCAGCGACTCGAGTGAGTCTGGGGCCTTGCGCTTAGGGTCCGTGTAGCTGCCCTTGAACGCAACAGTGATACTTGCAACCTTGTCATCGTACCAGCTTCTGGGTTGAAGGTCCGGGGACAACCGTATTATGTCCAACCCGTAGTACACCTTGGGCATTGGGTCGATGACACACTCGACCAGACTGCTCAGCAAGGCCGAGCAGTCGTTGGCCACTATAATGTCCTTGGTCCTGTACTCCCCGACACTCATGCTAGAGGGGATGTTGTGCGTGGGCACCGTTACATTGTCCAGATCTGCCTTCACATACTGGTAGCGCCGCAGGGCCAGCAGCTGGGCTGGAGTCCAGCGTTCCTGAGGGAACAGGGTTATACACAATGCTCCCACGTTGACAAACGATTGGTCTCCGATGCGGTTCAGCTTGCCTACAATCTCTTGGGGCGAGGGCCTGTGATCCTTGTGCTTAGTGTACACGGCCTCCCCATCATAGGCCTTCATGTACGCGCTCGTGAATGCGGTGCTCGGGTCGTCCGGGGTGTACACTCCTACCAGTTCGGCCAAGCCGTGCGCGTATCTCGTCTTGTTGAACTCCACGGGCTTGCCCTGTACCACATTTTCGTCCAGGGGCTTGTAGTCGATTAGAGGGCTCCCCACATAGAGTTCCCACATCACACAGTACCAGCTGAATATGTCGCTGGCCATGGTTGAGTTCAGACACCATAGCACCTCGGGGGGCATGTGCACCCGGTTGCCCCTCTGCTGGTTGTAGGTGGAGTAGTTGGACACGGTGCCAAAGTCGCTGATCTTGAAGGCAAGCGGCACCGGGCGCCTGCCCTGCTGGTGTACAACCAGAATGTTCCGGTATGTCAGGTCCCGGTGCTGAATCTTTCTCGAGTGCAGGTAGTCCAGGCCGCTGAGCGTGTCGTGTTCCACGATGGGTATCAAGGCCGTGTGTCTCTTTCTGTTACCTACGTTCATCCTAACCATGAATTCCTGTAGGGAGAACATGGCCCGCTCCATTGTGATCACGGCTCTGCCTCCCAGCGGGTACCGTTGCATTTCACACCAGTACCCGCCAAAGGTGCGCAGGATGTTCGGGTGCTTCATCGACACCCCTATCATGATCTCCTCGGCCTGGCTGGCCACGTGTGCGTACCTATAGAATTCCTCTGATATGTACGGAACGCTCCAGTCCGCCATCTCGGGAAACAGGTTGACCTTGGCTACCGCCTGGGTCCTGGACAGGCCTAGGGTGAGACCAAACCCTCCCCGACCAAGCACCGCGCCCGGTTCTGATATCAACGCCTCAATGTCTATGCTGATTAGGTTTGCGGGCAGCCCGCTGTATATAGACCATGGGTTCACCAGGCCTTCGCACACCACGGTATTGTCGGTGTACTCCCGGCCGAACGTGTCCACCACGGGTACCTTGTGGTTTGGTTTCGAGCACATCGTGTATTCTTGGGGTTGGTGCACGTCCAGGACCGGGTGGGTGCACTGATCCATGTACTCCAGCTGGGGGATCGGCATGCCTTTGATACCAGCCATGAACTCGTTCATGGCCACTTTGGTGGCGGAGCTCTGTTTCAGCACCGCTTTCACAATACCCATGTTCACCTGGGAGTACGGTGCGATGTGGGTGTGTTTTGTGGTCAGGAAGATGACCAGCACCAAGCTGACCTTGTTGTACACAAACACGTACCTTATGTGCTCATCTGGGGGCACATCTGTGGCCCCCCATATGTCCATCATGTGTATGTCAGTGCGAGCGGCCACGATCCGCCGCATCTCCGTAAGCGGATCGCGCCCTTGTCTCACCTGAGTTGAGGAGGGTAACAGGGTGCCAATCGCACTCTTGAGATCGGTGTAGCTGACGGTCTTGACGTGGTACAGCCTCCATCGTTCCACCAGGCCCAGGAGGATGTCGCAGGTCCTAGGAGGCTGTTGCGCGGGTTGCTGCATTGTTGTGGAAGTACTATATGCTAACGATCCCGTGTTTTCCTATCTCACTAACCCCCTCTCTCCGGCTCTCTGGCAGTAAATACACAACACAATGGCTCGCAGGACCATAGCGTTTTCACAGACAGCATCCGTGCCCCTGTTCGAGTGTCTGGTGGTGAGCGGGGGGCCCGCCACAGGGCTAGTGGACGCCTCCGCGTTCAGGGACACCCAATCGTTCCAGTCCTGCCTAGGGGTACTGAGAGAGATGTGGACAAGAGTAGATTCGCTTCATGTGCCAGCCGCGGACCTGTACCGGCTGAACTACATGGCGACCGCAAACGCTGAGGTCCCGCCCAGCATACTCGCACAAGGCACTATGTTGAGCCGGTACTACGTGTATCTGCTGTTTCGCTACTGTGTGAGCTACTTTGAGGTCAGGTCTAGCGTGGGTGTGAGCTGCGTGGCCCCGTTGATGGCCATACCGGCCGCCTGGATGCAGAACAGCTCGTTGGCTAACGCACCATCGGCTCCCCAGTTACAGTGTCTACCAATGATGACACAACACCCACCCGTGTGTCCTCCGAGTTACCCTCAACAACCCAAGGCGGCAAACCGTGTCAGGTATCAGGACCAACAGCGCCTGTACCCTCAAGTGCCATGCGAAGGGTACCCCAAGCATGTGTACGATAGTGACGATGGGATGTGAGTCGGCCTCGTGGCTCTTTCTAGTGGGCGGGGCCCTTTCCCTCCAGTACCCCCCTAAACACGCAACGTAGTCCCCAACCCGGCCGCCAGCCCCCAGCCCGGCCACACAGCCCCCGACCGCACAGCCTGAGATAAGGGCGGAACACCACCACCCGGCACCACCAGGATCACCATGGCATACCCAAAGGTCACAGACCAATACCAGGTTTCATGTATAATAGGGGGAGGATCCTATGGGACCGTGCACAAAGTGATATGTAAGACAACCAAAAAGGTGTACGCAATGAAATGTCACAACACAAGGACGTGCAATGGGATGACGGAGGCTTCTGTGCGGGAAATATCATGTCTCTCAAACCTTAGGCACCCAAATATAGTGCGGCTGCTTGGGTGTTACGAGTACAAGAACACGCTGGTCACACTGATGTCATACTGTCCGTATACGATGCAGCGGGTGATCTACACAAAGCAAGTGAACGCACGCGGACTACCCGTACCGTATGTGGCTAGGTTCTCTCTCGAGCTTGCCAGCGCATTGGCCTTGATGCACGGAATGAACATGATACACCGCGATGTCAAACCCGATAACGTGCTGCTCACCCGAGACCTGAGGGTTAAACTCGCTGACCTGGGACTGTCTAGGTACGCGATGGCTGCAGGAATGAGCACCGAGGTTCAGACGGAGTTATACAGGGCCCCGGAACTGTTAACCGGTGACCATCGCACCTACACGTGCCAGGTGGACATGTGGAGCGTGGGGGTGATGATCATGGACGCTATCGAGCGAAGGTCGGTTATGTGCAAGGCGAGCCACATGCCCACGCTTATAGCCAACATATTGAACCCTGAGACCAGAGCACATATGATGCCTATGGTCCTACTAGATCATAGTGTGTCGCGCATGGTGTCCAGCACCCTGTGTCTCACGCCTAGGCTCACCGCTTTAGCCATGACCCACGACGCAGAATGGAATACGCTTGCCGCTAGTGTTACACCAACTATGGTTGCAGATATACTCTTGTCCCTCTAATGTGTGGCCTGTGTGTGTTGGTGGGTGTAATAAAACAAACACAAGTGATTGTACAATCAAGTCTTTATTTTCGACAGATCGGTTACACCAATAACATGACAGCAGTCATTGTGAACATCACAGCCCGGAGTCCTAGAGTGGGCTCGGCTCCGGATATCAGGTCCTTGTACTCTTCAAGGGTAGAGTTGAGCCTGGCCACTGTAATACAAATCAAAGAACACAGTTAGTCTCCCTGGGTTGTGTGAGGGATGGTACAGGTGCAACAGCTGTGCTTACATATATCAGAGACTGACACCGGACTGGGCCTGGGCCTGGACCTGGAGGTGAGGAGATCCAACTGCACGTCCGTGTCTTTAGGGATAACAGCCAAACGTACACCTTCTCGATCCACCGTGGCCTCGAGTATCTTAGACTCCTCACATCGGGGACTGTGCACCTTAGGGATGTATGCGTAAATGTGCTTGCAGTCCCCCGATTCCACCACATTGGAGAGCTGGCGAGTTGAGCAAGTGTCATTGGGCAGTATAGATGGTAACATGTTGGGGGTCCAGACAAGGGACCACCTAGGTCCATTCACCTCCGGACTATTCTTATTGGGCAGCCTGACAATACCCAGGATGTTTGACTTGGTCACAGACTCTGTGTAGTGGTAATAATAGTTGTCGGCATGTGGTATCACAGCCACCAAAGACACCTGGTCTCCAACCACATACAACCCATGGTCGTTACAGGTGACTATACGAATGACAACGGTCTGGTTGATTAACATGTACAGCTCCCCGTAGGCCGAGACCTTGACATTGTCCTTGGTGAATATGCCATCCTGTGTGGTCCCAGGTAATGTGAAACCTGAGCCTGATACGATTATGGCTCCCATGTTCGCATAGACATGGATGGCATTGAGCACTAGGAGCCCTGGGATTATTGTGTTGGTGCCCATTACTCTAGTGTTGTTGTACTGTGATCCCAAACAGGCCACTTTGGCCAGTGTGGGAACCCCGCCCCACGCGTACACACCCCGACCGAGCTGAACCCCCGACCGAGGTGTAACACACACACACACACACACACACACACACACACACACACACACACACACACACACACACACACACACACACACACACACACACACACACACACACACACACACACACACACACACACACACACACACACACACACACACACACAGAGACTCTTAGGGTGTTTCTTTTATTACAAGACACATTGTAGAGGGGTGACCCGAACTAGTATTGGTGTTCCCATCCGCCCCCTTGGATCCCCAGAGTGGAGAAGCTGGCCTCTAGCTGGGGTTGAGCCCGAGCGTACCCGTATATGTAATCCTCCTGATCCTCCTGAACCACATCCTTAGCCTCCACCCGATGCTCATCATCATCGTCATCATCATCATCTTCATCATCATCATCATCATCATCATCATCATCATCATCCTGATAGATCGGGCCTGTGGGCAGGTTTGCCCTGCGCATGGCAATCCGGCCCGTCCCAGAGGGTCTGCCCTGGTACGACCCCCTGGCTGCGGGGGGTAGCCTGTTCAGTAGACCTTGGTCCTGGGTCAGATGGTGAGGACGTGCGTGTTGTCTCAGGTCCTGATGTGAGCCCGTTGAGGTCCGGGGGTTAGACAGGGGCCTGCTCATTAGCGGGTCTAGCGATGCGCCCCTTGGGGGAGGTCGAGGCGCGCCAGCAGCTCTGCGTGGGTCCTGAGGGGCGCCCTTTGAGGCAGCGGGCCTGCTCAGTTGTGGGTCCAGTGATACGCCCCTTGGGGGAGGTTGAGGCGTGCCGACGGGTCTGCGTTCCTGTATCTGACCTCTGGGAGGCCCCCTTGGAGGCGGGACAGGACGACCTGCGGGCCTTCTAGGACCCAAGCCCAGTGTGGGATTACGCGCTCGCATGCACGCGTCGTAGTCCTCTTTGGCTTGGGTAATGGCATATTGTGTATCCATGCAGTGTGCGATGAGCCTCTCCATGGTTGGGAAGATGTACGGGGTCTTGTAAGACGCGCCCTTGGTCATGAACCCAATCGTGTCTCGGGCCTGCAGCACTGTGTACTCGCCCGTGTTCTCAACACCGCGCAAGTACAGCGTGAACGCGTCCCAACTGGGCCCAAGTCCTTCCTCTATGTAGATGCGCATGGTTCCCGATACCCCGTGTGCAAGACCCTCGCAGGCCTTGGTCCTATCGTAGAACATGGGTATCTTGGTCGCCGCGACACTTGCTTGCCACGTGAACCTAGACATGGTGTATGTCGGTGTTAGGTCCTCTCTCTCTCTCTCTCGTGTTCCCCTACACATTTAATACTGCTAGCAGGCTGTCATAAACAGGGTAACGCGTGCCCATAGTCTAGTCCACCAACTGTCGTGCACGCGCACAGCAAACTCTAGTTCTGTGCGATCGTGGTCCAAAAGCCACCCAGCGCCCAGCTGTTCCACGCGTCTCGCAAGGTCCAGGTTGCCCGGTTCTCCGATCACAAAGGCGAAGTACCGGTCGTACATGGCACCCAGATGCACAGAGAGTTCGTTTCCCATGAGTATTCTGCGGACAGAGGGCAGGGTGTCTGTGATCCCATTGATAAGTCCGGGGCGAGGGGTTGCGTAATGCAGAGGGAACACCGCGTACAGGTTGAAGAACGGGCCCACTCGGCTGGCCTCCATGCAGATGCGATCTAGGTTCGCGTAGGCCAATGCGCACGTCTTCATCGTGGGACCGCACAGCGCAGGGTCTGTGTGCCACCTGTCCAAGGTCCACGCTAGGTTCGATGCCCTGATGCGCCTGTAGGTGTAGTCTTCAAGCACGTCCTCAACTAGGATGAGCATTCCGTCCTCGGTCAGCCAGAAGGACTGAATTTGAACCGGGTTCCGCTGGTTGTAGTATGTAGGAGCAGGGGGTTGCGGGCGATGTGCCTGCACATCCCCGGTCATGGCGAGTCTGCAGCTGTACATGTAGTCTTTACCGGTTAACGGGCCCGCATCCTCTGAGGGACACTCGGGCGAGCCTGAAAACAACCAACAGTATCTAAAGTGTATCTTGTTGGGCAGCACAAACTGGACAATCAGGGACTCGCTGGGCTCTTGAAGCTCCTGCTCGGTGTGGAAAAGGTCCCGTGTCAGAATAGACCGCGCCATGTCACGTAAACTTACGCTGGACCCGGCCGAGGAGAGCTGGATCCTTGGGCTCGTGGACGACACGGTCAAGGGCGGTCAGGTTGCACGTGGGGTGTCCGTGGACTGCGTGCGGATACGCTTGTGTAAGACCAGCAGGGACTGGGAGATACACAGGTCCCTGGGTGAGATGGCCCTAGAGTACAACCAGCTGCTGACAGACAGCACTGCGCAGGCCTGTCTGATACGGGAGGTGGGGCTGGAGGGGGCCCGGGCACGAATGAAAGCGCTGCAGGCTGCCGCGAACGTAGGCCAACGTTCCAGCGGGGCCGTAATGGGTCGGTTTACCCTAATGATCGAGCGGGTGTTTGAATATTTTCAGGTTAAGCGCATGAAGATGGAACCCTTTCAGCTGGAGCTCATGCGAGGTGTTATGTTGGGCGTGGCGGGGAGTCAACTGGGTGACAACCTGTACAAGTACAAACACCTGTTGCTAGAGAAGGTGGGCGTGGCCACTCTAGGATCGGAGGCCTTTGACTATGTCAACCCCTCACAGAGCCACTGGTACCATGTGCAGAGGGACTTTGATCGGTATGCAAACCCGTACACCTTGTGCCTTGCGCCCAGGCAATGTGGCAAGAGTCTGATGATGAGGCTGCTGCTAGCCTCGGTGCTTTTGCACCTGGACATCAACGTGATGGTCCAGGCTCAGAACAACCACATGTGCACCACACTGAGACTGGGTGTGGAATCCGTACTGGAGGAGCTGCAGCTGCTACCCTCGGTGTCCCTAGTGGAAAGACACGTGGGCGTGTCTGGGAGCCCGGAGAACAGGATCTACAAATTCCGCGAAGGCTACAAAGGGTCCTCCTTTATCCACTTTCTGTCCTCCAGTAACGATGTAAGTAACACACGCCTATGCCGCCTATCGTATCTGACGCCTATCGCCTATTCCGCCTATCGCCTATGCCGCCTATCGCCTATGCCGCCTATCGCCTATGCCGCCTATCGCCTATGCCGCCTATCGCCTCTTCCGCACGCACACTAGGAGACAAAGCATTTGTACACGGTACGCTCCACAAACACCAACACGGCAAGCCTGGCCGTGCCGTGTACCCTATTGTGCCTGGGGCATTTGTACGGGGAGGTCTCGGTGGCCTGAACCAGAACATACCCTCCGGCTGTGGTCTTTACTGTCACGGGCACCATCCAGAGTTGCGATAACTCACGGGCTTTGCTATCTATCTGATCCTGGTCTGGGTGGTCCTCGTGCACGTAGGTCACGGGAATCTTGGGTTCGTTCAGCACGCACGCAAATTGTGGGCCCAGGAAGGTGACATCCTCGGCTATCGGGTTGGAGGATAGGCCCACGGACAGGGACCGGGGCTCGTCAAATCCTGTCCCCTGTGAGTTTACCGAATCGTTGAACGTGCCCACGTACTCGAAGCACAGCCCTTCCTTGTAGCAGTTGGGCAGCCGGACAGACTTGTTGATTGAGTACGGACCCCTGTCCACCGCAGAGGTTCTCTCTCGACACGCGGTCTCGCTCAGCCTCAGGCATTGCATGCCCAAACCCCCCTCCTTGGCCATCACAGGACTCAATTCGCACAGTCCACAACACCCAAGGGCAGACGGGTACGAGAGCAGCGCGTATCGCAGGGACGCCTTCTCCATCTCACACAGAAGCCCTTTGTACACGGTCACGCCTCGCACACTGCACAGCTCCATGGGCAGATACCAGAGCGCTCGAAGACTGAGCTTTGGTTTATCCGGAGACGCCCTAATGTACACCGAGACCTTGCCTATGGACAGCAACATCTCTCCCATGTCTCCGGTCGAGGCCTTTGGGTCCCCCATTGTCAACAGGGCCTCTGCGATTGTGAGGATCACGCTGGTGGCAATGACCTTGGCAAGCCGGTGCCTAGCGCCCTCGTTTGAGCGCGCGCCGTGGCGGTCCCGGCATTTAACACAGCATTTTATGTCCAGGTCCAGGTTCAGCCTGGTCACGGGCCTGTTGGACAGAAACACCTCGTTGTAGCAGGCTAGAGCATCAAGGTTGCTTAGGTGGCCCCTGCTCGTAACCACGTAGCGTCGCCTGACCTTTCCCGTATCCGGGACCAGAGTGTCCTCCATCAGCAGCACGGGGTTCACGGTGCCCCATTCTCTACGGGGGGGCAGGGGACCAAATTGAATGTCAGGGTCCTGGCCTAGACAGTAAGACACAAGATTGGCAAACACCACGCCCG
>JAFEUB010001684.1:72500-130227 GCA_024529925.1 Ophthalmolycus amberensis
TATAGCCGAAGACCCGTAGGCTACCATGCAGTTTTCTTCTTCCAGGTGTAATGCATGCTTCATCATCTTACTCGGGGATAGCCCGACATCTATCAAACAGTCCTTTGGGGCATCTATGAAGGTCAGTATGCCTTCCAACGATAACCATTCCTTTGGCGTAGAGCTGAATTCAATATCCATGTCCGCGTACATCAGAGCGTTGCCAGTAAGCACATGTGCACGCAATGGCAGTAGGATAGCAACAATCGTTTTGAATAAGGGCGCACTGTACATGGCCAGCTGCCTCAGGTAATCCATCCGGTACACTAAGTCGTCCGGTTCAATATCACCAATGGTATTGTCCGGATCCAGTTCAGGGTGATCTTCCAGACAGGGGTAACAGGTTAGGGTCCTCCACAAGCCCGATCATCCTCCTCACCCTCGACCATCATATACCTAGAGTAGAAGAGCACGTGCACGCAGCTCTGCATTGTGCGTGACTGTTCACGTATCTTGCCTGTGTAATCGTGATCATGACGATCTCCTTCCGTGCCCGACGGCATGGGTCTCTTGAACACAGAGCTCCAGGTGTACAGTATTATGTCCGGGGTCATTACAGTGTAGGTGGCTGGTATAGTGTAACCGAAGGTCTTGAGCATATACTTTCGGACAGAACTTTCTCCCCCAACCACAGCCATGATACAGGTTGTTATCCACCGGAATCGTATATGGCGTATGTTGATGTTATTGTTGTTATTATAACAGCATTACATACAAGGTATACACATCACCTGAATCAGGTAGGGGTATTGGACACCATATCAGACTATCAGACTCAGCCTATATAGATCTGGCTCAGGCTAGATAGATCTGGCTCCGCCTAGATAGATATGACTCCGCCTATGTAGATCCAACTGTGACCTGGTGATGTCCCAATGGCCATTTTAATTTTATATATTACAGATATAGTCTAGCGGCTCCCCGTCCCAGCCGTACACTCCCCGACCCAGCCGTACGCACCCCGACCCAGCCGTACACACCCCCGTCCCGCGCCCGCCCCCCCGACCAATCTGTACCGTCCCCCGCCCTGGCCGTCCGGTCCCCGTCCCAGCCGTCCGACCCCCGACCCGGTCGTACGGTCCCCGACCTAGGATCTCCCTATATCCCCAGTGTTGCTGTGAAGGGCGTGTCTATCATCAGTCATCATCATTGACCCTAGCTGTCACACCAAACCCCCCTCAGGACCCCTACCACACCCGCCCGACTACCTGCTGAGATACTACATTGGATGGACATTGTCTATAATAAAACACCTTGACCTGTGCCTGTTGCATCATGTATATCATACCAAAGATGGTCACCTTGTGCTTTACACAGCCCTGGAATGATGATCCCGATGACATCACCTATCATTATACCACATTAGATAGGTACTACACCCGCAGGTGGAGGTGTAACAAGAGATTGATTACACTGACACACACCTTGGTGACATGTTCAGCTGACCTGAGACTCCAGATCATGCGCCGTGATACTACCATTTCGCAATTCATGAACCATCACACCTTTGTCAACCTGGAGGCCATGATGGGAAAGACACACAGCAACTACGATCACAAGGTTGTGTGGGATATTGAGGACATACCAGAAGGCCAAACCTTTGGCTATTCTGCCCTGTGCTACGCAAGACCAATATACCTGCGGTCCAAGTGGAGTGTAATGGGACTAGCCTCATATGATGCCGAGACTGGTGATCAGATGCACAATGCAGAGATACTGACGCTTTCAGGGCGAGATCCCACGGTCTGGCCATTGGAGGATCAAGTTAGCTCTGAGGACGATGCCGACAATGATACCCGGGACACTATTGACAATGTTTACGTGGACCCAGAATCTAGCTCTGAGGACGATCACAATGCCTTATATGGCGATAATGACATTGCCCGGGACGTTATAGAAGTGAGTTCCTCTAGTGACGAAGACCCTTTTTCACTAACTGAGGAACCATCTATGCGGGCTCGCACACCGAGCCAGACTCACACACCTGTGCGTGATATGAGGGCGATCCTTAGACCCAGGAGAGGCGGCGACTTGCACAGAGGGGGATGGTCCCACAGGGCTCGCGGATCCCGCAGACACTTCCCGGTCCCTCCCATATCGGACCGTGAACGAGCAGCCCGTGTCGCAGCAGAAGAAGAGGCCCGTGATGAAGCACGGGAGGCCCAAGTGCGGGAGGCTCGCCGCAAGGCAGCGGCCCGTGTGGTATTGGCACGTGAGCGAGCTGCGCGTGTGTTTGAAACAGACATGCAAGCGGCGCGAGTGACCCGCGCTCGAGTGGCCCGCGCTCGAGTGGCCCGAGCTCGAGTGGTCAGTGTGCAGATGCCCGGGCCGGCCAGTGTGGACACCCCGGCTAGGACCGGTAGGGGTGTTCGTCGTGCGGTCAGGCAGCCTGAGACGGTGTATCGAGATGTTGCTGAGGTTGAGGATGATGAAGAGGATGCTGTTGCTGAGTACGAACCTTATCAGGACGATGGTGATGATGATGATCAGGTTCCGCATGACGGTGCCCTGATCGGTAGGGGTGTTCGTGGTGCGGTCAGGCAGCTATATGGACATGTTGCTGACGTTGAGGACGGTGAAGAGGATGATGTTGTGGAGTATGAACCTTATCAGGACGATGGTGATGATGAGGTTCCGCATGACGGTGCCCTGATACCAATGGGGGTGTGGAGGTTGGACCAGCCCACCACAGAATGCCCAACCCTGGATGGGACACTACCCGAAAATGACATGGAATGCAGTGCTTGTCGGAGTACATATCGGGAGATATCCACTGGGGGGGTATTAGGATGCGGCCACTTGGTGTGCAGGCCCTGCCTGCAGGTTATCATGACGTACGCTGAGCGCAAACGGACATTGACATCATGTCCTGTCTGCAGAGACATCATTACTGTGCACATTCCTATGTTGGATAGGACCAGAGATGTGTGCGAATGGTGCAGTAAGCACAAGACCAGTATGTCTGTATGCGGTCATGCTATATGTAACACCTGCCCAAGTGTAGGTTGTCCTATGTGCCCGCCCATTCACATGTACATCTAGCAAATAAAGAGATTTGTGTTCAAGCAAATGTATTTTGTCACTTTATTGCGGGTTATGTATAACAGAAAGAGTAAAACAATACATACATATTACACACATACATTATACCAGAACAATACATTATACCAGATTACAATCGGTCCTGCCATAGGGCATAAGTATATCTTTCACTGTCTCTTTGGTCACAGGGAGCCTCTCGTCCCCAAGGTCCCTGGTCACGACCGCGGTTGTGAACTGTTGGGTTATGAGAGCCGAGGTGTTTAGTTGCAGGCCAATGTGGTCCATGAGTACCTTAACTGCGGGTATGAGCTTGTCCGTGTCCAGTCTGCCTCTAGTGGCGGACAGCAAATAGCAAAGCTTGTTCCTCTCGCACAGCGTGGACTCCTGCTCTTTCTGCAGGTTCCGGTGTTCAGGGCTACCGGGAAGCATGCGATTTTCGCTGTTTTTGATCAGCACTGCGTTTGTGTCCAGGTGCTCTATTGAACGCGCAACCGTGTGTATGGCCACGTCGATCGCGTCCTGTTCGGACTTTCGCAGAGTCAGTAGCGAGTTCTCGCGAGCCAGAGGGTGTATGTACAGAGCAAGGAAAAAGGTCACCCCGCACGCAAACACAGTGTCTGTGAACAGGCACAGGGCTCGCGTGATGGTCTCCGATAACCTGGTGGTCAGGGGGGCGGGGGGCATGGTCAGTAGTTAAGACTGCGCTGGTATCTGGAGCAGTCAAATATCCGGGTGAAGATGGGCGTGATGAACTTGGTTGATGTCTGCACGGGCGTGTTTGCAAACAGGCCAGTGCCGCTGATCCTAGGTGCAAACCGGTCCACCAGGCTCATGTTTCCGTGTTCGGAGTAGGAGAGGAGTTTCTTATCGGAGGTCTTGCCCACCCCGTAAGTAGCGCAGAAGGCCACTCCCAGGTCCGCGTGCATAATGTCCGTGATTATCTTGTTCCCCGCGGACCGCTCCCTGGTGTCGCTGAATGGCGTGCGGGAGGAGTTCAACACTACCTTTTCCATCTCAACCACATGCTGGGTTTTACAAAAGAGCCGCAGGTTGCTCTCGTCCTCTCCGTGTCTGGTGCGCCCCGCGCTTTGTTGCACCAACACAGAGGAGAATGGTCGCAGGAGCGTGGGCATGCAGGTGTAGGATCCGGACCGAGACACGGGATCCCGTGTCAGCGTGGCGCCCAGGCGCTCGCCTCGCCCGGTGGTGAAGATGTACGGCCTGTTGGCCCCGCAGGACGCGTCCGACTCGGGACAGAACCCGTTGAACGCGTCCACCACCACCATGTCGAAGGGCCCGTTGGTGTTCAGGGTGACATCACCGCCTCGCATGTCCTTAATGTACAGGTTGGGCATGTAGAGCCCAGGAGAGTCCATGGTGGCGGGGATGATGGTGGACTCGCAGCACTGTGTAAGGGTGAGCACCTGGTGGTTGTTCTGATCGGTGGGTCTGCATGTGCTCCCGGTGCCCAGGGTGTAGAGGGCTGACTTTTGGGGCATCAGGGAGACACCGCAGCCCGTGAATCTCACGCCGCGGAACATGATATAGGATAGGCCCGAGTAGTACCTTGTGTCGTAGTGATCACGGATCACCCGAGGTGAAAGCAGTGTGCTATAGTGGACACCCAGGAGCACCTTGATCAGGTAGCTGGGCAGTCCGGCAAGCTTCTCTATCCTGGCAGCCCAGAGGTATGTGACAACCTCGGTGGGCCCGAATGAAACCGGGTTGACCTTGGAGCCTGAGGTGACCGGGCATAATGCGGTGATGTCAGTGTAACCCACGTGCTGACTCTTGGAGTAGAAGCATGTGCCCATCATCTGGGTTACCGTGGGTGTCTCACCCGTGGCCAGTATCAGTTCATCGTTCAGATGGTCTATCTGCACCGGTGCAGACACAGCCCCGGGCTCGTTGGAGCCCCTGAACACCTTTGCGTTCAGTGCGGGCAGCACCATCCAGTACATGATATTGCAGTAGTCGATCTCGTCCGTGTTGAACCAGTCGGGGTAACCTTGATTGACACCGACGTCTGCGAGCTGATCCCGAACGAAGCAACACATGTACGGGAGGATGCTGTTCTCGCGTGAGCCCGCAACATTCACCATGAGGGTCACCATGTTACACATTATGTCCTGGAGCTGCATCAAGATAATACGCTCCTGGGGTTCTAGCTTGGTATGCTCCTTCTCAAGCAGCGCCCTGCGCAATACAACAGAGCAGATTGGATCTGTCATGAGGGACCAGTATTCCCTGGACTGGGACCAGTTATCCCCCTGAATCATAGCCAAGCTGGCATCCGTGTATGCATGGGCCCTGACCCTGAGCATGATCGTGGGATCGAATCCGTACGTGAGCACCTGGTCTATAAACTCGAGACCATGCTCGATGCCCTTTGCTTGTCTGGACCCGCTGAAACACGCAAGCAGCTCGCTGCCCACCTGGACGGTCTCGTTATCGATCGAGTTCATACCGGAGAGGTTGAACAGCGCGTACCGGGACCTGACGATCTTGGTGATCCCGTCGGCCTGGAAAGCCACCATGTTTCGCATGTCGAACTCGAGCACCGAGGCGGGGTTTCTCGTTTTGCTGTACCAGTCCCTGGTGGTGGCCAGTTCGATCATCTGCTCACAGGTGATGGTATCATGCACGGTTGCGTTGAGATCGCGCTCGAGCTGACCCCTGCGTACGTTATCAAACAGGGCCTTGGGATTGGCGAACTTGTGTAGCTGGGCGAGGGTGATCTCAACAACGGACCCGTCGTACATGTACATGAAGGTGGAGGAGGGCGATCGCTGGGCGAGATGCTTGTAGTTTAGTTCGTCCTCGGACTTGCTGGTGAGCAGCACGCTTGGGTTCACCTGGGCCATCGCGGGGGCCATGCAGCCCACGGTCACATACTCCCACTTGTGTCCATCCGCGTTTGAGAAGGCCTTGTGTTCGGTGGACGTGTCCCTCTGGGACCCGTGCTCCATCTGAACGTTGTCCACGGGTATGATGGGCACCTTTCCTGTTAGCCCTCCGCCGGACCTGAGGTAGTTCACATTGATCGTATTGCTGTGGGGGGTGTCCTGTACAAAGGGGAGCCCGCTGCTCACGAGACCGGCCGCGGATATCTCGTTCATCACAAACGAGTAGGTCCCGGGTCCCGTGTTGGTCTCCTTGTCCATGGCGTACACCGCAAACTCGGGGACCATCACGGTAGGCTCCTGGACTACGGTGGCCCTGTCGTAGGCTTTCTGTGAGATCACCCTGAAGAGGCTCTCTCCCATAATCAGCACCTCTGGTGTGTTGCTGGCCAGCACACGCCGAGCGTTCTCAATCGCACACACAAACGCATCGGGTTGCAGGTTCACCATGCCGCACATGAGCTCGGCCATGATCATCACGTTGTCCAGGCGTTCGGCCCTGTTGGCCAGCTTGGATTGCCTGATTATCCTGTCTATGATGGTGGGCTGGGCGGCACAGAAGCACAGCACGTCGATGGTCCTGGTCAATTCCCATGACGTGCTGGCCTTGCTGAGCTCCCTGTGTATCAGATCGATGGCAACCGAGCGCACCGTAGTGTTCAACAGGGAACCGAACTGGAGGCTCACCACCTTGGACACGGGCGTGAACTCCTCTCTGTACTCGGTCGTCTGTACGCTGTTAGTCACCGTGTCGTACGCGCCAAGCTGGGCCTCCTGCTGGTCCGTGATCCTGTACTTTCGCACGAACCTGGTGCCCGTGGGCACGGGGCTGCTTGGGATCATAGTCTTGTACACCAGACCGGCCAACAGTTGTCCGGTGGTCCGCTGCTGGGTGAACAAGGTGACTCCCATGTGCGCCTGGGAGATGGACACCGAGACGTCGGCCACCACGCTGGTGTTTCCAGCACCGGGCCTGATTATGCTGTCGGCCAGGTACTCTGCAAATTTGTTGTTTGCGTTGATCATGAACCCGGGGGCGTTGCGTAGCGTGTTCACCGCAGCCACCGCGTTTAGAGTAGCGGGAGCCCCGGAGGGGTCCATCTGGACCACGTGCTGCATTGTGAATCGCTGCTGTGTCGCTCACACAAGGGGCCTGTGCTGTCTACCCAGTCGCTGTAGCTGTGTTCGCGTGGGTCCGATGGGCAGTTTATTGGTGGCTTGTCTCATTACGTGGGTGCACTCTTCCAGGTAGTTTAATAAATCCGGATCATCCCCGTACCTGTCTATCAGGTTGTCGGCAACCACAGTGTCTGTGGTGGTCTCGACTGCGTCCAGCTTAAGTCCCACCAGCTTACGGGTCCTTGAACTGACCTGTCTTCTGTCCAGCGGGGCCTGTTCACAGTCCTCGTCTTGGTAGCGTTCCTCGTCTAGGTATTCGAACTCATCGAGGTCTTCGTCCTGCTGGTACGTGCCCCTGTGCTGACACAGGCAACACAGGACTCTGGTCAACAGCCACCACATATTCCCTTGGTCGCTAGGTGTGGAGTGCCTGGATTGTAAGTATCTCGGGGGTCTTAGCCCTGGCCTATATACGCGAATCACAACCCACCCCGTGGGCCTGGTGAGTATCACTCGCGATGTACGCTAACACGAAGGTCGAGCGGAGCCTAGCGGAGGCGGCGTTGCGCGAGAGGCCGAGCCACCGAGACCTGAGGCGGTTTAGGGAGCGGCGTGAGTGGGACGGTGTCGACTACACAGAGTACGGGCTGATGGCTATACATCGTGACGTGGGGTCCTGGGTGTATGTGGGCGCGGACCCCCAGCTTGCTGTGGCCATAGAGGAGATAGTCAACACCTTCAACCCTAACATGTCCATAGAACTGCTCTTGTACAATGTGCTGGGTGGCCAGAGTGAGTACGCAACCTGTATGGTCCGGTACCTGGTGAATTACTACTCTGCCAGCCGCGTGTGCGATCACATCAAGCACACGCTGCGTAGCATGATCAGGTGGGTGGTCCTTGCTGGGTTTGTCCCGTGCGTGTTTGTGCCCTGGCGCAGGATACGGGAGATAGGAGCGGGGCTGTCCAGCAGGGCGTGCCTAATGGAGTTGCTCTCATCATCGCAACACCCAAGGTCGTCTGCGGGGGGAGGCAGATCCTCATCGTCCTTGTCCGGTCACAGGGCTGTCCCGTATTCTAGTAGGCCAGCGGCCTCGCGCAGGGGTTACCTTGAGGACATGCTCGGGGGGCTGGTTGTTATGGACGACGCGCTGAGCCCTAGGGAGGCGTCGCACGAGGCTCGCCAGGAGAACAGGGTGACCGAGCTAGCGATGCCCCCGTTCATGGACGTTCCGCGAGATAAACTTGTGTCTGCGCTCAGGATGCTGATGGATAGGGCGGTCCCTGTGCCCCAGGCCGCAATGGTGTGCAAGATAGTGGAGGCGTGGGTTTCATGCGAGGGCGTGAGCAACCCGATCCGGGAGATGGAGATGAAGATGGCCATGGTGGGCCTCTGGGGGGTGATGAAAACGTTCGAACA
This sequence comes from Ophthalmolycus amberensis, assembly GCA_024529925.1. Taxonomy (NCBI): domain Eukaryota; kingdom Metazoa; phylum Chordata; class Actinopteri; order Perciformes; family Zoarcidae; genus Ophthalmolycus; species Ophthalmolycus amberensis. Next base: position 81,024 of record JAFEUB010001684.1, read on the forward strand.
CGGACGGTGTCCTGTGATCCCGGAGTGCTCGGTCTCGGCCTGCCTTGCGTTCTTGGACACGGAGACCGGCCTTGTCACGGCCTCGGTGGATGGCGTGCTGTACCGACACATTCCAATGTGGGAGAGCTGTTGGACCAGCGGCGGTGGCATCCCCACACTGGCAAAGAATACCCATGAGGCAGCGGGCCAATGGGCGGGCCTGCACCGGAACATACTGACTGGCCTGACCAAGTTCTCGGGCCGCCAGGTGTACACCAGCGGGGGGGGCGGGAAGTCCTCATTGTCCCACTTGGCCGATGTGGTACTTGCGGGGCGCGGAGAAGGTGGTCTTGGGTCGGGGACATCGGGTAAGCCCATACTGGACAACCTGTCTCGGTACATCACCTCGGACACCCACACTGACATGTTTGGGATCCCGGCGACACACATGCCAGACTTTCTCCTGCACGCGGGGACCGGGGGCGCAACATCCTCCCACAAGTCGTCCAGCGTGTCCAACGAGCTCAGCCGGATGATGTCGAGCATGATCGCGGAAGGGAAGGAGGTGATGCTTGTGAGGCGGTTCCTGGAGGACGTGACCAAGAAGCCCAAACTGGCGCTGGAGACCCTTAGGAGCTCGGGTGGTAACGGAAGGCTTGTGTGCCTTGCAGAGCGCATCGTGGGCCAGCTTGCAGGGACACCGGTTGCCACGGACACAGGACTGACCGAGCTGGGACAGGACGCTAAACTGGTCTGCAGCTACCCGTCCACTGTCAACGTGGCGCACTTGGAGGAGACGCTCAACATGTGGATTAACTTTTGGCGAAGCGCGCTCTCCGGATTCAGTCAGTTCAACAGGCGCCACAACACAATACAGTACAACAACAGGGACACGGTGAGTGAGTCGGAGTCTGGCTCCCCGGTGCACATATTCCACTCGATGCTGGTGATCATGCTGAATACTTCCGGGCCGGTGTTTGCCGAGAACATGTCGGCTCGCAGGCCGGACTCTTCTCTCACGGTCAATGACATAATGCTCGCACGGGGATCTTTACACCCGGTCGCATACGGAGTGCTGCTATCCAACAAGCTGGGACTCAGGCCTTCCGATGTGAGATGCGAGGAGCCCAGAGCCGAGGACCTCACATCAACCGACACCGACTGGAGTCGGGTGCGGGTCGAGCCACCGCGGGTTGTCGCAGAGCAGGGCGAGTCAACTCTGGGCGGGTCGAGATGTCCTCGCATTCAACCTCTGTGACCCATGGACTTGCCTGGGCTGTTCTAGGTGGTGTTGTTGTGGGTGGTGGTGATGTTGGTGCTGTTGGTGCTCTTGGTGTTGTTGTATGACATGGGGGCCGCGGTGGTTGGGGAGCGCGCTGTGACTGAGGAACAATAAACCTTTTACCCATGACGAGCACTCTCCTCTTCTTTGTCACGGGGAACGCATTGGCCCGGGTGGGCACAGCCTTGCGTTTTACAGTGTGCTGGCCGGTTGCGTGGGGGGTTATGGGCTCGGGTGGCAGAACAAGCATCCCGGAGGGGCGCTCGACGGTAGCCCCGCATAAGCCGTGCACGGACACCATCAGCCATCCGTCTCCCAGGCTTGCGTGCCCGTGCAATAACCACAGCGGCTCGAGGCTCAGGGCTTGTATGTCCCCCAACGGGACCCTTACACAGAACGTGCGCTGGTGAGGTTCGTCAACTGTACACAACACGGTGTCGACGTGCACCGCGTTGGACGTGAGGCTGTGTAGGAACGCGTTGACCTGGTCTACCGGGGATATCTTAATCCCGGCGCAGCGCTTGTGTTGCTCGGTTGGGTCGTACTTAACAAAGGCGTGCTGGTGGTGCGAGGTGGAGATCACGCCTATCAGATAGTCCAGCTGTATCACGGTGCAATCGTACACTGTATAGGGTAAGGGCTGGGGTGTTACGGGCCTAGACACCACAACGGGGACCCTGTCCGATCTGGTCATGCATTGGGCCGGGGTGTACGATGTCATCATCGTCATGGCTCAGCGAGTCAGCTCCCTGGCCAGGTACTGGAGGGTGGTGTCCAGTTCCGAGGAGAACTCCTTGTCAGTGAGATAATGGGGCAGGTTTACTGCGGACAGACTTGTGCCGATGTCAGCCATAGGCGGACTATCTCTGGGTCTGTAAATAGGGCTGCTCCACCCAAATGCACTGTCCACTATCCAGTGTATGGTGGAGGATGCAACTGAGGACTTCCAGGCCTTGACAGTGGTGCCCTGTATAGCTATCTCCCAGAGTGCGTGTTTCCAGAACTCGTTGGTGTCAAACGCAACCTTGCAACAGGGACACAGACATGTGACACCCGAGCGGTGCTGGGTTCCACACCCTTCGGCCTCTGACAGCACCTGCACGGGCAGTGTGAACTCTAGGGATGTGCACGAGCCGGTGCTCGGGTCGGGGGTTTGGGATATGATCAGGGTCTCCGGGATTGCCCGCATGTACCCGAAGACCTGGCCCGAGGGCAGGTACAGAAAGTGCCAGTCACCAGAGAGGGACTCGACTCTGACGCACGCGGGGGTAGGCTCTGTGTGTTCTGCCAAACCAAGCGCCTCTAGGTCCCGTATGTAGTCTTCTATTTCGGTCAGGCGGGTGTCACACTGAGAGAGGACGGTCTGCAGGTCCCCAACCTGGGCTCTTATCACACTCTGGGTATTGTCCAGAGCGGATGCCAACCCAACCGTCTCAAGGGTGTGTTCAAAGTGTAGATTGATAATCTTCCAGGCCCTGGCAATGTTGGGCGGGGGTGCTGTCGTCATCCTGGAGGGGGCGCTATCTACCCACCCCTGAGTTTTGTATTGACAAGAGTAGTGTGTTGGAGGTGTACGCGAGGGGCCTAAAGTCTATATCCTTAAGCGATGGAAACTTGGGCGGGGGTACCCTATTTGTGTTGTGTGAGACGCTGACTTGCACGGTTGCAATCAGCTCTATTCGGGCGGAGTCTTTGCCTTCCTCACGCAGGTACGCTTCGTGAGCGGTTAACATCTTGGTGTGCAGGGGACTTGGGTTGTCCAGCAGCCAGGTCACAATGTGCGTAAACTCTGGATTCTTGAGAGGGTAGTTTATCAGGACCTTGTCTTGGAAGGAGGACAGCTTGCTCCGGTACCCGTTGAACTCACCCGCTACGCATTCCCGGTACTCTGACCAGTGTCGGGGGTGGCTCCGATCCAACACGTCTATGAAGTGTAGCTCGGTGAGATACACCAGGCTCAGTTTCTCTTTGGAGGTGAGGCCCCCGCGGCGTTCTTGAGTAAGTTCGCAACACAGCCTGTTTAGGTGTGTGTGTATGGTGATCAGCTGGGCAACCGTGTTCAGGGATAGGGGCATTTCATGGGAGACGTCGCGCACGTTCTGTGAGTTGATGGCCATGGAGGGGAACAGCTGGTGGCTAGTCTTGTTGCCCATCACGTTCACCGAGGAGAAGAAGAAGGGTGTGTGAAAGTCCTTCTTGGTTCTCTTCATGTGTATCACAACGGTGAGCGGGTTGGCCACCCCGTATATGTAACAGGTGAGGTTTTCGTTGCTGACCGTAAAGGGCTTGGCCGAGGTGATCACCGTGCCCTGGCTGAGTGAGACGGTCTCGAATACGCTCCTAAAGTACGCCTGGAGGTGGCGGTTTGCGTTGGATGTAAAGTTCGCGCTACGATTGGGGTTATCGGAGAACTCTATCCTGGTGTTCTTGAAGCCGTGCTGTGAGGACAGTCGCTTCTTGTCGGACACGAATCGGAGCCTGCTGAGTCTTATGGTCTTGGTGGTGTTGGACTGGAGTCTCGCGTAGCGAGTGTGTCTCTCGGAGAACACCGTGGCGTTGAACTTCTGATTGCCCACCGTGTTCACGTGCAGCACGTGGAGGAGCACTCCGTTGGCCAGCTGAACAATACAGCTGCCAGTCTCGGTCAACGTTGCGTTTGGGGCCTGCGTCAGCAGACCCATCTCACGGGAACGCAACTCGTGATAGGCCTGACTCGAGGTGCACTGAGCTGCGGGGCTGTCAATGGTACGGCTCAGGGACGCGAAGCCATTGGCATAGGTCCCTGTGACACTTGAAGTCCAGGACCCAGAGGGCCCCGAGCCAACACAGCCTGACCATCCGTGTTTCATACAGCATGTTCTCGAGGGTGGGCTTCCGCTTGCTGTTGAGCCCGGATCTGCCACGTGGGACGGGGGACACGGGACAGGAGCGCCCGCTGTGCCCTCTGTCATTGGTGCGCTTGGACACGGGGTCGTGCCGTCCGTGGACAAACAGCGCTGCTCTCAACTCAGGGGGACACAGGGTCAGCGAGTCCAGTCGGCGGTTGAAGAAACAATTGATGTTATACAATAGGAGAGTCCTGTTACCTGCGTACAATACCACCAGATGGGCCCAGAGGAGGTCCACCGCGATCTTGACGTCAACCGAGACGTCGGGCGACCTGGTTACAATACCCCATTCGCTGGGCTGGTCCGCAGACAGGTTCAGTATCATGTATTCCAACGCGCGAATCTCGTACTCTAGGGAGCCAGTTGGGTGGGACTGTGTAAGCCTGGCAAGTACGATGCGGGCCGCTTCCTGGGCCTCGGCGTGGCAGTCCGAGAGAAAACACAACCTGCAGTACAGCGGGAGCAGTATCACGGTATACTGGAGCGGAGAAACACAGCCCTTGGAGGCAAAGTGTCCGTGTGCTGAGGAGGAGAAGCTCACGTACGCTCTGACAGAGGGCTTCCACAGCCTATCGCCTCTGGTCAGCTCTCTATGTTTGACCAGGCATTCTATTAAGGCTTCATTGGGCAATGTGACCGTGTGACCGGTTGCCAGAGAGAGCTCATCTATCAGGTATTGCAGAAAGGCCCCGTACTTTGCCTTTGAGATGCTGACGGGGGATGCTCGACCGGTTCCTGTGGAAAAGGGGGTCCCTGAGATGTTCTTTGTAGCCACGGCCATAAAGGCGTGCTACGGTCGGTTGGATCCCCTGGCAGATGAGGATGAGGAGGGCGAGGAGGGTGAGGAAGGCGAGGAGGGTGGCGGGGGTAGGAGATACAAACGGGCGAGGCTAGCCAACTCTCTGGTCACGGATTACAAGTGGCTCTACGGAGAACTTAGGGCTGTGGCGCTGGGGGACATGCGTAGGCTGGTCATGGAGCACGTGGCACGCTCAAGCACCGAGGCGGCGTCCTACGATTTCATGCACGTATACGAACTGTGCTCGCTCCATCATCCCTACAATGTCAGGCCTGTGGCGGGAGACACTCCGCAATCGTGTATGTTCACGGGCTCACAGGGGGGTGAGGGCCCAGGCGAGCGGCTCCTGGCCGTGACGGGGATAATCAATGCGCTGACTGCGGGTAGAGTTCGAACCGGTGCGCTGGGTCTGAGCCCGTGCCAGGAGGATGACTTTCAGCGGACACTCGAGGCCTTCGTAAAGCTGAACCCGCGCACCAAAATGCGGTTGCCCAGGGTGTCGGTGCAAGGCCTGGGTAGTTCCCTGAGTACCATAGAACAGCTGTTCTTCTTTATAGTCAGAGAGGACCTGCATTCGGTTGGCGTGGCCTTTCGAAAGATATCACTGATGATAGAGATGTTGCACATGAACATGCTTCACTTTATACACGGGTAACCCAAACTCCTATTCCCAACCGCCCCGCCCATGGGTAGGTACACTGTGATAATAAAGAATCCGGACAACGGGTGACAAACGTGTTTCTTTGTTTTTATTACAAGACCAACATCACACACTAGCAGTCTTCATCAAACCAGGCATCCTGAAGACTCTGGATCACATCCGGTGAGATATGGGGCTTCTTGTTCGGGGAGTTAGGGAAGTGCGGGGAGCAGGCCCTTTTGTGAGGTGTTCCGGGATCAGAGGTGGGGAGCTCAAGCTGGCCTACGATCGAGATAGACTTTATGTCTAGGGCGCGTTTCAGCTCAGCGATGTTCTCCTCTGACATGTCGATGGTGAGGAGCTTCAGCCTGTCTGCGGTCACCCTGGGCATGAACAGGGAGACTTCGTTCTCCACGATCTCAATCACCGAGGCCACTGTGGCATGGGGACCCGGGATAGACTCAATCAGGGCGGATTCGTAGCCTCCCCTAGAGGGCTTGATGCTGCTGTTACCGTATACCCTGACCTGATAATACAGACCCTCGGATTTCAACCTACAGGCCGCGTGCGTATTGGTGCTGTTGGTGAACAGCCTCATGTTGCAGGTGGTCACGATTGGGGCCTGAAACATGGCCTTCTCATTGAGGTACACCTGTCGCATGGTGATGGGCCGCGCCTGAACCATGAACGAGACCCTGTGGTATGTCCTGTTCTTGTCCTTGGCGATCTTGGTCACCGCGGCTTTCGTATCACCGATCATGTCTAGGGATACGCGTACGTACTCGGGCAACTGTGCGTCTTGGGGGTCCAGCCACTCTATTTTCGAAAGGTCCAGAGGGCGGGCCTTGTTGCTGGAGAACATGACCCCGGTCTGTTTGATCATGTCTCCAAACGGGGTCTTCAATGTGTTGATGGTGGCACAGTCCGCGGTCTTGTCGGGTCTGAACTTGCAGCACATGCCGAGCGTGGTGATGGCCTTACACACAGCAACGTCCTCGTATCCCGAGTAGATGCACCTGGCCGCCTCTGCACAGATAAAGCCGGTGACCATCATGACGGTCTGTCTGGCTACCATCGCCATGGTGACACCACACATGGGCAATGCACCATGCAACCCGGTGACCCTGTACTTGCTGGACACAGTGAGGGAGGCCTCCACGTACTTGTTCTTTAGGGGGCAGTCACTGAGGGGCTTGACACAGGCGATCTCTGTGAACTCGCCCAGATTCAGCATGTGGTGGAATCGGTTCACCAGTTGCACATGTGATGTCATTTTCACGTTAGCCCTATTGCCCTTGTCCGCGTTCACCACCTGGTGCGCGGGGGTTACATGGCCTGGCATGTAGGCAATGTCCAGTAGAATGGACATGGACGTGGCTCTCAGGGACCCAAAGACCACAGACGTGAAGGTGCCGTAAGGGGAGAGGGGTGACGCACCCGGGCGCTTATCATCGGGTCCGGTGTACACACGTCCGTAGCCCATGGTCTTTCCGCTGGACTGTCCCTCGAACCCAACGCCCGATATGTAGAGCGCGGAGTTCTCGAGTGCTCGCAACTGGCGTAGGAGGTTGCAGCTCTGGCGCCTGACACTCTGGGACAGGTGTTCGCCAAGGTGACCCATTGTCTGTAACACAGAGTCGTCAAGGTCCACGTTGGCGCTGCACGCCATCATGTTGTACAGAGATCCGAATATGCCTGACTGTATGTACGCAATGACATTGTCGCATAGCAGGATGGCCACCACCATCGCGGACTTGGGGTTGGTATGCCCGGGGGCCATTAGCTCCATGCCTTTCGTGGTGGCCAGCGATAGCCTGTCTCCATACTGGGGAGCAACCTGCCAGAGTTCGTGCTTGTCAGCCTCCTTAAGGGTGTTACACTGTATGCTGTTGTACATAGAGCGCTCGTTCCAGGCGAGGTCCCCGTTGGATATGTCCTCACCCTTGCTGTTTAGATCATACCCACAGAACAGCCTGTAACAGGATAACTGAACCTTGGGTCTGTCATTCCTCTTGGTCCTACCGGATGGTATATCGTAGCACGGGATGAACATTGGCTTAAGTAGACTGGCAGCACACAGGGGGTCGCACATGTTGTTCTCTAGGAACACGGAGGCGGAGAAGCTCGCAATCATGGCCTGGGTCTCGTCGCGCAGAGACATGTTGACTAGCCAGGCAAACGACTGGACCAGGTACAGGAAGACCATGTGATCCGGGTCTTCTCCTTTGGCCACAGGAACTATGTCTTCCCGCAGGGTTCCAATGTCGAACATGGCCAGTAGGGTGCGCAGCAGCTTGAGGATCGGTTTGGGGTCTTGTCCCTCTTCGAAGGTGGACAGCGGGACCCAGATATCGTGTTTCAGGTCAAGGAGGTTGTACACATTGGTCACCTTTTCCTGTGTGAACATTCTCACTAGCCCACGGACCATTGCGTTCTCGTGGGCTGTGCTGGGCTTGCTCAGTAGCATAAAGTGCCCCATGTGCTCGGCATGCAGTTTGAGCACTTCTTGGGGAAACAGGTCGGGCTGGTGCAGGTGAAAGACAACCGGGGAGTCCAGTAACACAGGAGCGAATGGTGTGATCCTGACATCGGGACTGTAGAGGATCCCATCGTCGTGGGGTCCGGTTGGTATACAGAAGGGTTGGTCCCCTAGTTGAACATAGAGGGACTCTGGTAGGCTGGCCATTACAGGGAGAGCGGGCGTGTGGGTCTGGGGTCTGGAGAGGAGTAGAGTCCTGTCTACTGCCAGGCTTCTTTTATAGTTAGTGGTGGGTACACCCACACTAGTTCCCAACCAAGGGGTGGGGAGGGGCCTACACCCGGGTACTCTTGATCTTCTTTCTTGAGGGGGGGAACATTCCACACTCGAGGATTGTACGTTTACACACACCATTCGCACACTCACGCAGACAGTGACATTCACACGTATACGGTTGCTTATCCACACCCAGGGCACGGATCAGCTCATGGATGGTCTTGTACGTGAGGCACATAAGCCTCTCAGTGGTCATCCCGGGGATGTACAGCGACACATCAGTCAAGGCAAGCCTAACCACATCGCCCACGGTCACACCTCTTTGGGTTGCGATGTCATTCATGTCATTGGTCGGGGTGGGGGCTAGGGTGATGCTGGTGTTGGTAAACAGTCTCATGTCACACTTGGACACTAGGGGACCCTGGGGATTACACCGGAAGTGGGTTGTGTACTTGGTGATCTGGTACAGCCTGTTCTCACACCGGGCGATCCTAGACACCTGGACTTTGCTGTACATATCGCACCTGGGTGACTTGGGGGGGGTAGCGGTCTGGTGTCGATTGTACCAGGGCATGGACCTAAGTAGCCCGTTAGCGTGCGAGGGGGTGCACAGGTCGGAGTCTAGGTACGCGGACACGGATACATCCGCCATCGTGGCCAAGATGTCCTGCTGGAGCACGGTGTGGAGGACCCAGACCAGTGACTGGACCAGGTACAGTATGGTCATGTGATCGGTCTCTGGGGGATTGGGGTGCTGCTGGACCATGGCCATCAGAGCGCGCAGCAGCGCAATGATTAGGGTTGGGTCTTGTCCTTCTGTGAAGGTGGACATGGGGGCCTGGTGCATGATATTGTATCCTCCCACATCCGGTCCCAGAAACCTCTTGTACACCTCGCACACTCTTGCACATGTGAACATTCTCACCAGACTCCCCACCATTGCACCCTCAAGGCCTGGGCCGGGCTTACTTGGTGAGATAAAGTGACCCAGGTGCTCTGCGTGAATCCTGAGCACTTCGCCGGGAAACAGGTTGGGTAGGTACATATGGCAGACAATGGGGGACTCGAATATCACCGGGGCAAACGGGCTGACCTTCACACACGGGGCGTAGACGATGTCGTCACAGGGTCCGGTTGGTATGCAAAAGGGTTCATCACCCAGGTATATCTTGAGTGCATGAGTTCGGGTTGCCATTACAAACAGAGAGCAGACGTGCGTGGGTCCGTGATCAAAGGAGAGCTGGTGCGAGGCCTGTCCGCGAAGACCAGAGTATCGTTCACTGATGACACAAGGGAACTGTGCCTGTCCGTGTGGTACAGCCTGTCTCGGGCGCTCGTAGGCTGTACGAAGATCGGACGCTTGTCAGACGGTGCGATTCTGATGGACCTAACGGAAGGGGATCAAGTGTTGAGATTGGCCTTGCTTGCAGACTTCTACACCTACCAGTGGAAGGTGTTGGGGGTGGACAAGGACCTGGCTCAAACTAAACTCACACTGCTCACCTGTGAGGCTTTAGACTATTTGACTAGGGGGGCCCCGCCCATTTCAAGACGGGCCGACCAATCGGAATCCCGGGGTGGAGGAGTTGGGGATGTGAAGTGGTCGAAGCTCGCGTACACGGTCTCTCGCAAATCCTACCTAACCAAACTGATCAACACATTCCAGGTGGTGAAGACACTCGGGCACCCAAGTCTGATGCTCGAATCGGAGTGGGACCTCAGCTGCTACTACAAGCTCGCACTGGCTTACACCACGGAATTGCCCATGGAGCTGGCCGCGGGCTGTATACCGGAGCTAAGGGATACCATGGCCATGTTTCGAGAGGATCGGATACGCGATATGAGGGGTCTGCCCATACGGTCTCAGATGCTGTTGTACGCGGTGTTGAACTGTACCATCAACTGGATAGATCATAATCACAGGCAGATACTGTTGGTGCCCGGGTCGTACGCGCCTTTGCAAGAGGCCATACTCGAGGGGGACCTGCGCTGCTCTAGGTGCCTGAAGAACCAGACATTCCACTCGTCCGAGGTGAAGGGCAACCCTAGGAACATAGACGTAGAGTTCGATTTCGAACGGATGTCATTCGGGTCGTCATGCTGCTCTGCGCCCATGTTCAACGTACCGCTCAGTATACCGGGGACGAACACGTGCACTTTCACAGGGATGAAACAGATGTACATGTCATGTCCACAGTGTGCACTGCCCATATTTTCAGAAGTACTAGTTGACATGGACACGCTGTGCTTGCAGTGTGTAAGCTGTAAGACACTGGCGCTGATGCGCTAGCTCATTGCTTGCCATGGCCGATGACTATGTAGTACGCACAATTACTTCCCTGCCATACACAACGTTGACTAATGTCATACACAGCCACTACCCGGAGGTTGACCTTGATGCATGGGAGGCCGTTTGGCGGGCACAAGGCAGAACCATCAGTTGTCTCTCGCTATACCTGGACATGGTGGAGACACTGGGGGATACACTGAACGTGGAGTTGAAGCGCGTGCTGATGGAGGAGGAGGAGCAGCTGGCAGAGGCTGGGTTCGAGGATGATTCCAGCTACGCACTAAGCTTTATGGCCAGCACAACAAGGAGCTGCTTGTTTGATGAGGGCGACCAGGGGTGTTACTCGGACCCCGTAACATATGAACATACCCTTTACAATGAGGACACTGCTGTTGAAGACTGTGATGATATCGCTATGTCTCTAGCTATAACATATATTAGAGATGATGATGCTGGTGATGGTGATTGTGGTGATGGTGATGGCTGTGGCGATAGGAGAGTGTTGTGTTTAGATTGATGTAAATAATAAAGCCAGGCCGATGTGATACCGATGTCTTTTTTATTATACACATATTCACAGACCATATCAATCATCATGTTCTATACGATTGAACTTGATAGAATCGAGATGGGTCACGTAATCAATCTGCTCGGTCTTGATCTGGAGATCGGTCTTACCCTCCGTGGCCTCCTTCTTGATAGGCCCCTCCATCTTGAACGGACACTCATCTTGGTCGGTCAGGGTCCGGTCCTCGGTCTTCATCGTAGCCGGACATTTGACCTTAGGTTCGTTTGGCTCAGCTTTAGGTTCGCCCTTAGGCTCGATCTTAGCCTCTAGCTTAGGCGTAGGGGGATGGACGGGCTTAGGCGGATCGGGCTTATGCTCAGGCTTAGGATCGGTCTCCATCGCGATACTCCCGCCGTCCTCGGGGGTCTCCCACCCGAGATCTCGGATGGCCTTGGACACTATCTCCTCATACAAACCAAACACGCCGGTAGATACTGCGTGTGGAACGGGGTCCCCGGGTCTGGATACGCATCTGGTGCTTATCAACTCGGCAAGCCAGGAGGCTGACTCTACGGCACGATGGTGTAGTTGAGTGACTTGGGTGACACCTAACTCTAACAGCAGTGCTGCAGCCTGTGTCTGAGCATGGTCATCCGCGGGTCGTGGGTTGGGGGTGTCCTCGAGCTTGGGCCTGACCCCCCCCCTAGTGGGAGTACTGTGTATTTTGCGCTTGTTTGGGAGCCTGGGCTCGGCCACCTCCATGGGAGTCTGCTCTGGGGGGAGGTCATTGAGCGCGTCCAACAGTATATTCTCATAGAGTAGAAACATTCCGCTAGAGCCTGAGCTGGGTACAGGACCTCTCCTACCGCGGGCAACACAGCTAGTGTTTATCACACTAACCATCCAAACCGCGGCCTCGTAAGCCCTGGTGTTGACTTGCGAGAGGGTCTCGGTGTCCCTCATGTCCATTCCCATCAATTGTCCTATCACCCTGAGACTCAAACTCCCTTTGTGGGCTAACAGCTGATCCTTGTAGTCATCCACCTCTTCTTGAACCAGTGACAGATTGTTCATGTGACCGGTGATTTCACGCTGACATTGCACCAGCTGGGCATCTCTTTCAGCCAGGGTGTCCGAGACACTGGCGAGTTCCACACGCGTCTCATTGTGCATTTGGGTCTCCATGGACAGTTTTGCGCCATGGGTCTGGATCATGGCCTTGGCTGTGTTAGCGGTACCATCGAGCTTTTCTTCATACACATTGGTGGACTTTAGGTAGTCGCGTTGTATACTCCGGTACTTCGCCTCGACCATGCCGGCCTTGGTCTTCCAGTCACTTAGGGACTGAGTGAGCTCACGCACTTGTACACTGTGGCCTATGCGAACACTGTCCCATTCCTGGTATCGGGTTTGGTGGGTAGCGAGGGCAAGGGCCGCTTTCTGTGCCTGTGTATCTAGTGCGCTGGAAAGGGATGCTATTCTGGTTCCGGTTCTGACCTTGTCAAAGGAAGTGGTCTCGGTCATATCGGCGATCTCAAGCTTGAGGGTATCGATATCGTGCTGTAACGCTAGGGTCCTGCTCACACACTCGGTCAGTCCATCGGCCGCGAACGCAGTCAGCATGTCCACCATGTCGGTAAGGGCATGGACTCTCTCGGATATTGCAGCCCGGATGTCTGCGATCGAGGCCGATGGGGGGGTTCGGGTTGTTGCCTCTAGTCGGGTAACACAGGTCTCCATTGGGTTGGTGCACACAAGCTTACGTATGTTATCGGTGACAAAGGGCTCGGCGCAGAGGCTCACACAGTATCCCACTAAGAGGCATGCCTGGGTAACATCGGCTAGTGTACCCATATCACAGGCCGTGAGCATAGACTGGAGGCTCCGATGTATTCCTCGTGAGGCTATGTCGTAGCATCCACACACGATCATGGACATTTCGAACCCGCAGCTCTGTAACAGGGGCTCCTGCATCTGGGCCATACAGTGGAACAACTCGCCCTGTGTGGAGACCAGGGCCTCGAGTCCTTGGGTGACATCCAGGGCCCAGGCGGATGGTGAGGAGTTCTGGGATAGGGGACCCTTACACGTGTCCAAACGGAAGAGTTTTGACATGATATCCTTGAGCACCGCAGGTGTATCCTGTCCAGTGGCATACGGAGGTGGAGAGCCCGTCGAGACGGGGGCTGACTGAGCAGCCGTACACCTCACAGAGTCTTGCGGTTCGCACACTGGCACTTTGAGAGCGGGCCCGCTTTTGCCAGAGCCACCACCCGGGGTCGGGTTCGTTGAGTGGCCCACGTTGGCCTTTGCCACAACCTCCTTCTTCTTCTTCTTCTTGCCGGTGGGCCCTCCGGTCTTCCCAGTCTTCTTCGAAGCTCGCACTGTAGTCTCGCGTGTGACTGAGACAGAACCCCCTGGGGTCCGATCGCAGGACATGGCTGTGTGGGAACACCCGAGCGCAGAGCGAGGTACACAGTTCGCCACAGAGTATCCTGTCAATCTGAACCACGGACAGTGTCCTGAGTGTGGCCTCAACAGGGGGGTATGTACTGTGGCCACACCGCTGACACAGGTCAGTAGACCGTTGCGAGGGCACTCGCAGCACCTCCAGTAGGGAGGTCATGGTACGAGCCCAGACCTGGGATGCCCCGCAACACAACGCTGTGAGATACACAGCCCAGTGGGGCGTGTCGATGTGTTCTCGGGAGACGCGGGTATCCGTACACTTGACCAGGAGCACCCCCTGGGTTGTCATCTTGACATGTAACCAGCCCGGAGAGGACGGGGGTGGCTCAGAGTTTGGGGACCTTGGGGTGCGTGCAGACGCCTCCCAACCGAGCCCTTGGGTTGCCCTCCATGTTACGGACACCCCCCATGGCTGCACACCCGAGTCCCCAAGTGTCAGCATGCTCTGTTCGTACAGGGCCTTGATGGCCAGCGGTGCCGCGATCATAGCCAGCGTGTCGCGGACTAATGTTTCTATGTGGGTGGCTTTGCTCACATCGGTAATGTGGAACATGGCGCTCCTAAACATAACGTCAATCGCAGAGTACACTTTGGTCACCACCGCTTCGGGCCTGTGGGAATCGAACAGGTCCCCGGTGACCCGAGTGAGGTTCTGGCTCTGGGGCGCATGTGGCCTCGCCCAGGCAAAGGGAGCTTTCATCAACATGCTGAGCCTCTTGATGGGGTAGCCCTTGGCCGTGTGGTAGGTGGAGAGGTGTTTCGATGTGAGGAGCCCGTGGTCGGACACTCTCTCGTCGTGGTATATCACGCTAAACACAATCCAGTTACCCGAGCTAGACTGTGCCCTGGTCACCGGAATGCGGTATATTCCATCGAGCCCTGGCTTGTCAATAACAGACGGGTTAGCAAGCGCCTTTGTTATGCTCACCGCGTGCACCCAGACATATTCTAACCGGAGCACAGTCCGGATATCTGGGGGTTCCACTAGCTCAACAGCTATGTGGTACTTGTCCCTCCAGTCACTGGCCTGGTCCATCACTACACACTAGACACCGTATTTGATAACAAATATGTTTTTATTTTGCATTTTATCACAGGTCAGGGTGGTGTTCATACACACAGGGGGGCTCTACATTCCACTATGAGGGGGAGTGGGGTCGTGGCGGACAGCCACTTTGTCATGAGATCAAGCAAGCCTTGGGTGTGTGCACTGTGACAGAGGTTGAATGCATGGTCCACGAGTGTGTCCTTGTAGGTCATTGGAGGTGTATCATCCTTCCATTGTGTGTCCCGGGTAATGTACAGACTGTGCTCGGTACTGTACATGTCCCATTGGCACCTGGGGAGGCCAATGTCGGTCAATGGCACCATGAGTGTCACCAGCATGGTCCCCTGGGCGTGCTGCGGGATGGGTGTGGTCCTCGCTATGTGGGTGTAGCCCGTGTGGGTTGTCATCTCCCTCATCATCTTTGTTGAAGCACGTCCGGCCGCCCGGACAGTCTGTTCCAGGACGTCTAACAAGACATTGCCCGGAACAAGCATACTGCCAGCGGCAAAACATTCACCTGTCAACCCAGTACCCTGCAAGCACCTGGCCGCTGGGGCCTTGTCGCCCTTTATCCAGGTCAAGGTGACATTTGGAGAGGTGTACACCGAGGTGAAGTGATGATCGTATGGTGAGCTGATTGCACCCAATGTGACTTTGTTTAGAGATGCCATGTTGCCTGTTGTTGTGTTGGACATGTCTACATGTTCTACCTTTATACTTGTGTCACCAGGAGCAGGTTGGAGGATCCCCGTCCTGGCTGTGGACTCCCGTCCGGTGGCCCCCGACCGGAGGCCCCGACCGGGTCCCACCCTGCGAACCCGCCCATCCAACCAGGAACATTACATGTACATCATCTGTGTTTCCAAGATGCCTATATCATCTTCTTTCCATGTTGTTACATTGGGGTTCGGGACCGGGATGTACTCTTGCCAGTTGGTGCATCTCCAGAGGATACACTCACCCCGGACCCGCCTGTATACATCGCCCATCAGGGGTAGGGATCCTATCCTTTGTACCACAGACTCAAGGGCTCGATGCTCTCTTGAGTAGAGTGCACGCTGGTTGTCGGTTAGGGCTTGCACGGTCACTGGGCGGGTGTTGGAGATGGGGGGTTGTGTGCTATAGTATTGCTTAAATGCGTCCCAGAACCCATCACTTTCGGTGTCTGTGACAATCTGGAGTCGCCACAGCTGGCTGCTGTCCTGGTCCACCTGACAGTACCAACGGCCCTTGGGTAGGGTACACTGATCCCAGAACATGGCCAGGTGGAGCCCTGGCATGATGTGGGTCCCGAGGTCTCCTAGTTGTCCTTGGTGGTTATCCAGGATGTCAATGAGGTGATCTTGTATTACATTAGCTTCCTCACTGTACAGCATTTTGACAATGCTGGTGTGCTCAAAGTGATGGGACAGGATAGTCTCCACGAAGACATTGGTGTACTGGACGTGGGTGGATGTGCCCAGGATCCCATCGGGGTGGTATAGTATGTGGTGGGTCATGATGATGAATGTAGCCTGGCTGGGGAGTGTAGGGTCTTATACATGCCCAGAACTAGAAAGCGGATTCCCAACCGGGACAGTTCCAGGGGTTCCAGGATGGAGGTGTGTCCAAACACTAAATCACAATTATAACATCCGGCAAACAAGGAACAACCCGGACGATTCACATATGAGGGAAGGGACCTCACACATAGGGTGGTCACACCATGGGTCAGGATCCTGGACAATACCCTGGAGACATGGCACTGGACAACGATCATCAAGGACACCTGTGTGTACAGGAATGTTACCAAAAGGTGGTTAGAGGGCATCTGGTATGGTGACAATGAGGTTACCATATGTTTCTACACCTTGGACGGAACTGTGTGCTTGGGACAGTTCGCACATCAACGGGTCAGTGTACCACGGACGGGATTATCATTGTGGACATGGGCATTGACTACACTGGGAGCCCTCTGTGTCATATCAAGGCTGCTGATGTGACATCAGGGAGCCAGCTCTGTACAAGTGTGTGACACGCCCACTGACCATCCCCGACCGCGTATCCCCGACCCACACAGCAAACCATATAGCAACACAACACACACACACACTCACAATCTGTAACCATGAGCCTGACAAACACATTGTCTGTGGAATACACACCCCAAGGAGGGATAATCATAGCCGGGAGCCTGAGTGACATTGTCGCCGGGGACATTGACTGTAACATAAACACGGTCCACCCGTCTACGTTAGCGACAGGGGGGGACCTGGCACGTAGGCCTGATGGGCCTCCCGCCCGGAAACGGACAAAGAAGAGTCCTTGTGTCTGGATCTACAAGGACGGGCGAGTGGAAACCGGACTAAACACCGTTGCGGGTGGGCTTTGTGTCAAGAAGCAGGGGACTGCGCCGTGGAGCGAAGTCGTCACCATAACGCCCGATGGTGTCAACATCATCTTCTTTTCGGATGACCCTGCCGAGCCCAATGGGGTTTTTTCTATTGCAGCTGGCTCGACCACATCAGCCGGTGTTACTGTGATTGACCTTTCAATGTTGTGAGATGGTGTCTGAGTTGTAATAAACACGGTGGTTCACCCTTACCTGTTGTGCGTTATGATACTAATGTGGACCGTGCTGGGGTTGGGTCTAGCCGGGGACATGGAGGCATTTATCGAATGGTTGGGGGGGCGATGGTGGGGCCTGGTCAGCGAAGGTGGTATTGCCATACAGCTAGTTAAGGAGGGTCACACGATAGTGTCCTCCCCGCTCAACAGTGAGCCCGGGGCGGTGTGTTCGGTCAGCATCATGACCGACACTGGCATCGTGTCTCACGAACTCATACGCAGGGATAATGCGTACATATGCAGGTTCACCGCTGATATGGAGTTTGAATCACCGATTGACCTGATGCAACACTGGAGCCGGACCCGCTTTGTGAGGATGCACACCAGAACCGAGGTGGTACAGAATCCGGTGTCTCCGGGTGATTGGCTAACGGCGCGATGGTGGGGCACGGTGAACATGGTCACCATTGGCGTATTCCTGGACAAGGACGGAGACACGATCATATCTGCGCAGATCGGAACCACGCGGGGGGCGGTGTGTTTGGTCTCTACATTGGAGGCTGGGGTGGTTGTGTCTCACGAGATCGTTTTCACGGGCAGTGTGTTCATATGCGCGTTCACCGGGGATGTGACGTTTGCATCCCCGGTGGCAATACTGCACTGGCTGGTGAGCAAGCGCAATCGCAACCTGATGCTATGCCCGGTGCCCGGAGCTGACATGCCTGTGATGAGTGCACACCGGCCTACCAGCACGGTGGACAAGGAGGAGGATCAGGAGGAGGACCCTTGCCCGGGCCTAACTTACATGCCCGTGTGGGCAAACACCGTGCCTGCGAAGGGGGTGGCCCGGAAGGGGGCTGCCCAGAGGTGGCCTAAGCCACACGGGTCCACGTCCGATGCGGACCCGAAGCCTGCCCCATCTCGGAAACGACCGGCAAAAGCGCCTTTGGACATGGACCCTGCACAGCGGACCCTTATTGCGTGGTTACAGGATTACTGGTGGGGCTCGGTGGATAGGGCCACGGTGGAGGCTCTGTGTCAGGTGAACCGGGTCATCGTATCGGAGCCATTCACCCCGAACTGGGGATCGGTGTGCTCGATCACCATGCTGACAGATCAGGGCATTGTGTCTCACGATATCATATGCTGCGGGGTCATGTATGGGTGCGAGTTCACGGGGGCCGTGCGGTTAAAAGAACCTAGGACTTTGCTGTTGCGAATCGTTAAACAGAACGGGAGGCTACTGAAACGCCCAAACAAGGGTGTCAATGCCAGGGAGCCAGCTACCAGGGCGGTAAAGGAGGCCAAGGTGCATGTCCCTGCGACCGTACAGAGGCACTACATTGACACGAACCCGGAGCCCGAGGTGATCGCCCCGCGACTGACGCACTACAGACCGGACCTGATTCCAAGGGCTAGGTTCACGAGGGACCCTGAACAGGGGAACCTTATTGTATGGCTACAGGCGTACTGGTGGGGCTCGATGGACAGGGCTAACGTGGAGCTCGCCCTGCGCCCAGAGCAACGGATCATCGTATCGGAGCCGTTCACCAATGAGGAGGCGGTGTGTTCGGTCACCATGCTGACGGATGAGGGTGTTGTGTCTCATGACATTGTATACACCGGGGGGTGGTATACATGCCCGTTCATAGAGGGCGCAGAGTTCTCAAACCCAATGGACCTGCTGTTACGCTACCTAAGGAACACAGGGTGGACTCTGAGGAGGCTCCCGGCCAAGGCTAGGTACGCGGCCCCAGTGACACACAAGTCAGAGTCCGGACCTAACGTCACCCCTGACCGGGAATCGCTCGTTGCTTGGCTGGACGGCTACTGGTGGGGCTCGATTGACAGGGATACCATTGAGCAAGCCTCGCTTACCGACACCCGGGTCATCGTGGCGGAGCCGTTCACCCAAGCTTGGGGAGCGGTGTGTTCGGTCACAATGATGACAGAGTCGGGGGTCGTGTCACACGATATCGCATACCGGGGTATTATGTATGCTTGCGGGTTCGGAAAGGGAACCGCGACCTACCCAATGGGCGTGCTGATCAAACTCTTACGCGATAAAGGGTTGTCTCTGAGGCCCCACCCGGATGGACGGGCGGATCTCGCATCCGCGAAACACACCATTCCCAATCCGTCTGACCCGAACGACTCATCTGATCCCGATTCGTTTCATACAGACTCGTCTGATTCCGAGTCAGATTCCCTAGGCTCGTGGGATGATGGGTAGTGTCCTGTGGTGTGGGTGTGTGTGCTAGCAATAAAGCCAAAGTCAAATGAATGTTTGATGGGTCTTTTATTTTTTACAGGTCATAAGCATTCTCATTGTCGTTTGTAGCCTTTTCTCCTACGAGGTGCTACGGGGCCTCCGCCACACAGCATAGCGTACGCTATTGCGGCCGAGAGCCCGGTGCACCAGGCCATGAGCACGGCCACTGAGGTCCAGAGCGCTGCGTCGCTGGCCAACCCTGAGAGCCAGCCTCCGAAGGTGACCCTGCTGCTGGTGATCTCCTGATAGCGTTGATCGAAGGACTCGAGCGAGAGGCTTATATTGGCCAGTTTATCCTTGACACTCACCAGCTTTATGCTGGTGTTTATCGCTTCGAGTATCTGAATGTCGGCCTCCCCGTAGCTGTGCTTGAGCAGGTCGGAGAACGAGATCGGGCCGTCGGTGAGGTGAGGCCTGGAGAACGGTTTCAGCGGGGGGGAGTTGATGGACACCTGAGCGGTGCTCTGCATCCAGGTAAACTTGTTGTCGTTGTAACATATCCCCCTGTGACACTGGGAACACACGGTCTTGCACTCGCTAGGGTCCTTGCGACAGGCGATGTACTTCTCGTGCAGCTGGGGCTTGTGGCAGTAGCGGCCGTGACACTCGGACGGTATGTAGTACTGGCCGCTGATAAGCCAGACTTGGTAGTCGGGCCAGCAGGGGATGTGGTCGGTGCTGATTGTGGGCATGGGGATTATACCCCGGACCACAGTATTTTCCACGGTCCCGGGCAGGGTGTGCACTATGAAGAGTTTCCTGTCTCTGTACAGGGCGGTGGACACGGTGGGGAACTCTGCGAGCCCGGGGTGTTCCCGTATCACGCTCATGCCCGTGGGGCAACTACCCGAGCGCTTGGACGCGATCTGCCTGAGGCAGTTCTCGACTCCTCGGGCGGTGAATCTGCTCTGGGTTGCGGCCTGCATCATCTGGTGGGTGACGCTCTGCATCTGTGCGTACCACATTTGGTAACTGGTGGTCACGGAGAACTTTGCGTTGATGTCGATCAGGATCATCTCTGTGTTCTTGGTGAGCTGGTCCTTGAGGCTGGCGAAGTTTGCATTTGCACGGTCCCGGTTAGCGTTGCGCTGATGCTCGTGGTCGTCCATCCTAGTGTTCACCATGGCTATGTTGGTGTCTAGCCTGTTGCTGACCTCGACCAGATCCCCGGCCACTTGAACATAGTTGGTCTGCATCAGGTCCATCTGTTCCTCGATTTTATCCACTCGCTTGGAGGTATGCCAAGCAAGCGCGAGACCTCCGACTCCCGCGAGCAGGCTGACGAACCGCTTCTTCCTGCCACCCGGTACCTTGTGCTCGTCTTGCATCCACTCGAACTGCGCGTCGTCTGGCAGCTTGTACATCATGGCTTTCACCTCCTGAACCCGGAGCTCCTCTAGGCCCTCTTGAACAAACCCGCTCGCCCTACGCGCGTCGTTCACTATCTCGTGGGCGGTGTTACACAGGCGGCCATAGTCGCGCCTGCATGCGGTGTCCCCTCCGCATATGGACATCAGGCAGGGGGGCATGGCGCTTACATCGTAGTTGATGCACTGGACGTCCAGATTCAGGTAGTCTATTCCGTAGCTGAAGTTCGAGACAAAGTACATAGACTCTGCGGGCTTGACAATCACCTGTTGCTCGCTCTCGACCTTGGGCTGGTCCAGCACGTACCCGTCGTCCACCGCGACCACGTTCATCTTGTGTGTGGACTCGCCCGTGTTGTGCACTGCGCACACCTTGTTCACGGGCGGGGTGTACTGGACCAGCCGGGTGTTGTCCAGGATACCGACCATATAGTGCGCGCTGTCTGTGGTGGGCACCATGGTGTGCACGTTGATGGCCACCTCGGGCTGGGCCTCGGATTTAGAGGCCTCGTAGAGGGGCTCGCCGGGCGTGCAGGATGTCAGCTTCTGTATGTTCGCAATGTACAGCTTGTCGTAGGCGGTTCTATACAGCTCTTTGTGGGGCTCCTTGAATATACCCAGGGCGCCGTTTATGGCGATCAGGCCGGGACACAGGACCTTGTTGTTAGAGCCGACCTGGTACGCGGGGTCGAACGTGCTCCTGGATCCTAACGCGGGGTCCTTGTACTTGACCTCGGGGGTAGAGCGCTTGGTTCTGCCCGGGATGTGCGGGACGGTGAGGCTGACGGCGGCCTGTCTCTTGCGCCACTCTCTCAGCCTGTGGATCGCGGATGTCAGAGCGACTACAGCGGGCGCGGTGTCCCTGATCTTGCGCTTAAAGTCCGAGTCTACGGGAGAGACGAGGAACTGGTTGATTCCGAACACGGTGGTGACCAGCTCTGGGTACTGCTTGAGGGTCTCGACCGAGGTGGTGGTGTACTGAATGAGCACCTGTGAGCCTTGGTCCCAGACCGTGGACACGGAGCCGGAGCAACACTTGGTGTTCAGGTCCTCCTCGCACTTGAGCATGCTGTTGCTCTCCGAGTCGGCCAAGGTGAGGTCCCCCGTGTGGTTCCCAGTGTCTGTGATGACCGTCATCCCGCCGGTGAGCGATAGGGTGACCATGATCTTGTTGGGCTTCACGCCCTGCCGGAGGACAGCCATCAGGTAGGGCATGAGGACCGTGGTCCAGGCGTTCTGGCACGTGTGGGGGAAGGCCATGTTCACCGAGACCCGCGGAGTGGCAAGCGAGTGGAACACCTCGGTTAGCCTGGTGAGGTTCACGGTTGACCAGTCGGGGATATTACTAGGGAGTCTCAGGAACAGCTTGAATCGCTTGCCCAGGGCCGAACCTAGGTTGTAGGCCAGCGCGTGCAGTGCTGTGCTGGTGGCCCGGGAGGTGCACGCTCCGCTCCCCCACGCGCTGGTGTCCAGCATGATACCGCTGGCATAGGAGGCTATTGCGGTCTTGATCAAGGTATCGCTCGTGGTCTGGACCGCAAGTGTGTACTCGGTGGGGGAGCTGGGCTCGGGAAGTGTACACTCGTCCAGGGGCACCAAGAGGACCACGTGCCCGAGGGCGCTGAGCGCATGTAGCATCTCCATGTTGACCGTGAACACGAGACTGCCCGAGGTATAGGTGACGGATTCGAGAGGCACCATCGTTGCGTCACAGGAGGAGGCTTCGACCAGGTGGGCAGTCTCCTGGACCGTGGGTCTGGAGAGCGGGTCTCTCAGCATCAGGTCCGCAGTACTGGAGACCTCGCACATGGATATGGGGGCGGAGGACTGTTCGTCTGAGTTGGTGATCCCGACCGTGTTGGCCATCTCGCCGATGCAGAAGGAGGTCTTCTTGTGTGTGAAGCAGTTGTCGCCAAGCTGAGTGTAACACAGGCCTATGGTCTCGCTGTCGCCGAGTCCCGCGTATGTGAGGACACAGTCGTAGGGCGAGTTGCGGATGGTCAACACGTCGGCGGTATTTGGCCACTGTAGGGTTCCCTCTGTGGCGTAGAGGGTCCTGCGAAGGAACTTGTAGGTGGCGCACTGGGGTCCGGGGTCACAGTCTGCATCGGGGTCCGGACCAAAGTAGTAGTCGCGGTTGGCCTGGCTTGCGTGCAACATAATAGACACTTTGTTCATGGGGATGTAGGGGACCACGCGGTCTGAACACGGAAACCTGCCGGGGATCTCAACGCAGGAGTTATGGTCCAGCTTGAACACCTCGGCTCCCAGTATCACCTTGAGGTTGTGAGCGTAATGGTCGGGTTTCCAGTTTGCGTAGATGTCCCCGGGGCAGTAGTGGGTACACATGCCGCTATTGCGATCGGTCGTGTCCACCGTAAGGGCGAAGCTGCCCCGGCTACGCCCCACACACCAGCCCGTGTCCGGTGTGCACTTGGACACTTCGACCGATACGTAGGGCGCATAGCCGTAGGACTTACCCAATGGGTTCCCTGTGACGGAGAGCACCAGCGCGGATCCCAACACCAACTGATACAACAACATTTCACTGGAGGGTAGGGGCGTTTGGTCAGAGCTAGACAGAGTATCTTAATAGTCACATTAGAGTAGGGGATGATACCCTCGAGGGGTGTCATCCGTGGACTTGTGAGAGATCAGGGCTTTGCATGTGTGCACCAGGCCAATGAACTGTTTTACGGAGTCATTGTAGATCTTGGCCATATCCTGGTCCGGAAGCATTACGGTGGTGCCCATGTGTGTGGATGCATTGTACAGCATGTTGGCGGAGGTCTGGTTCGCGATCTCGTAGGACCGCGAGACCATGTCGATGGCCATGTTCTGCATCACCCCGACAACGCTCTCGTCGGTGCCCGTGCTGTGTCCTAGATGTTGGTTGACCTCCGCCACGCTGAACGTATACCCGGAGTCCTGAAGGAACTCTCTCACCTTGTACGCCTTGAGCACCGCTATCGCACTCAGGAGGGTTGGGGGGAGCTCGCACAGCATACACGGGGCACGGAGACACAGGCGTTCCAGGGGTGTTGTCTGGTCCATGTTGTGCATGTGCAGGATGGGGTACTGCTTCTGAATGAACCTGTCCCGGTCATCAAGGGGGTCTCCCATCGCATGGGCTGTGGGGTCCGGGAACAGGTCAAACACGGGGTCTGTTACCATGGCCTGGGTAAACCCTGTGGCTGTATTTGAGGTATTACTAATTGGGGTCTGCCGCATAGGTCTGGGTAGTAATGTCGGACGGGTCGATGCCATCGCTGCCGGTGGTCAGGGGCAGGGTTGGGAGTATAGAGTACGAGAAGCAGGTCTCGGGGGTGATGCTCAAAGTCTGCTGTGAGCAGTTCCGCGGACGGGAGGTGTGCCTATATAGGGAGAGCGGGGGTGTTATAGCGGTGGTCCTTAGCCGCCAGTGTAAATGGTGCAAAGACACAAGGGCTCGGGGGACGAGGGGACGGGGCCTAACCGCTAGGAACTATTTACAGGCGCTATTTAACCTGGGCCCTTCTGACACATGTAGACTAGAGGAGCTGGTCTGGAATATAACAGGGACGGGCGAAACCCTGTCTGTGCGAGGGGCTTCGCAGTACTGCGTGGTGTCGGACATTGATCACTTGTCGAGTGCGGCCTTAGCAGGGGTGCTGGAATTTGATCGGGACTTTGTGTGGGGTGACAACGTGACCTTCAACACGGACCCTGGGTTGTAGACATGGCGGCTGAGGAAGAGGTACCCGGGGGCTGGGGCCCGGTGTTTGCCTCGCATGAAAACCTGGCCTATGTGAAGACCAGCAAGGCCGATTTACTGAGGCTCACCATAGACATGTCAACCAAGACCCTGACGGGATACCAAACCCCGAACCTATATCCTGCGGATGCTCAACTGAGGTGCGACCGAAGCGTATTTGTGCCAGTGTTTTGCACAGAGTGCTTCGGGACCAGCGCTGAGCAGTACGCGAGCGAGATCGCACTGGTGGCCACTAAGTCGGACGCGTTCGTCGTGGGCACGTGCAGCGTATACGGGCTAGCCGAGGGTGACGTGTACCCGGAGTCCAGGACTGACTTTATCGTGCCCAACGAGCTGGCGTTCTCGGGAGCGTGTCACCCGATGCCAGGGAAGGCCCTGTTTGGACACCAGGAGGGTACCGATATCGGAACGGTGGCGTGTTACTGGCACGTGCACAGCCGGGCGAGTGCAAAGACATTCCTGTACTGCTGTGTGGCCCGGGCCCAGACGGCCTATGCTCAGGGTGTGGTGACACCCGAGACCGCGATTGGGTTCAGTCTGGGCACCATGGGCACGAATACAAAGGGGAACATGACCGAGGAGTGTAGCTTGGTGGCGTACCCGATGAGACCCGGGTGTTTCTGTGTGATCGCTGACCGGTCGGACCTAGGGGCCATCATGACTAGAATGGGATTCTCGCAGGTGAAGGCCCAAACTCTGGACGCGGGATACTCATTGACCGACCAGGGGCAGGCGCCAGAGGTGGATAGGATGTCGGCGGAGATCCGCGTATTGAAAGACATGCTGTCCAACGCGAAGATACAGCTCGCACTATTCACCCGTTTGATAAAGAACCCGGACCAGGATGCGTTATTTACTATGCGCGGGGCGCAAGACTTTACTAGACGAACGGGCTCAGAGACTAGATTGTGCGCGGGCGCGGAACATACAGACTCGGCAGAAGAGACAATGGCAGCCACTAAAGCTCAAATGGACGAGGTGATATCCCTGCTCCGCAAGCCCGAAGGCAGGGTGGAGGCTGTACACGAGCCTAGGTTCCCTTTCTATCAACAACAAGCCTATGGTGCGGGGCCCTCGGGGTCCTCTGTGGGGACACAGGAACTGACGGCGGACCAGCGGAGGGACATTGC
Source organism: Ophthalmolycus amberensis (assembly GCA_024529925.1). Taxonomy (NCBI): domain Eukaryota; kingdom Metazoa; phylum Chordata; class Actinopteri; order Perciformes; family Zoarcidae; genus Ophthalmolycus; species Ophthalmolycus amberensis. The sequence goes on from JAFEUB010001684.1 coordinate 106,752, forward strand.
AATGCTGTACAACAAGGAGGAGGAGGCCAGGACCGCGGTGCACCGGAAACGGGACGACACACTGTTGGCCTCAATAACATCGAGTATACGCGCTGCGCTACAAGAGAACAAGGGCGTGACACAGGACGCTGAACACGAGATTCGCATGGTGACCAAGGGCACTCCCTACAAACGGGAGGTCGAGGCTCCCAAAAAGGACACTTCCACAATCGGAGAGATCATGCTCGAGATCAAAGCCCTGCAGAAAGGCCTGGCGGACGCTGCGGCCTCGAAGGCGATGGTGGTGGACCCTGTGTCCGTTGCCCGTGACGCTCTGGTCAAACAGCAGGCGGGTTACACGGCGGCGGTTACATCAGCAGGGGGTGGCGGAGGAGGGGCGGGTCTATCTGTGTCTGATTTCATTGCGGCGGTGGTCTTGTGAACACCGGTGTTGTGGGTTGTGTGTGTGATGTACAATAAAGAATTATACTGGAACTCGGTGTCTGTGGTGTGTGGGTGTGGGTTGTACATACGCTAGACATACTCACGGTTTACACATAGCAGGATGTGGACCATGGTGGAGATGGCGACTTCACTGGCGCGTATGTTCAATGTCGTGGTGGAGGTTGACGTGGCACTTGAGGATGTCACGGTGGATGGTTGGAATGCATTATGGTCGGGCATGGGCATGCGCGCGGATTGGAACAACACCTGTCTGGCCCCGCTGGCCTTCAGACAGGTGGATTCCCAGTTGGTACGCGAGGTACTAGAGGCCTTAAGGGTCGGGGATATATGTATACGGTTCATGCAGGTGCGCATGAGTTCCCAGACCTACGCGGGCATAGTGGACATGTACAACTCTAACATCGCAACCCCGGCAAGCCTGGTGGCACGGAGGGTTATCTCGCGCTACGCAGGGATGCACCAGGAGCTGGTCATACCGACGATCCCTATACACCTGCTGGTGTCTGAATGGAACAAGAGCCTGTACAGCTTCCAGGTGATGGTACAAGGACCTCAGTACAGGGACAGGGCGACTGTGACACAACATGTCCTGGCGATGGCATACAACACCGTGCCGGTGGCCAGCCAGCACCTATGGCATACGATCCACTGCATTGTGACCAGAGCTGCGATGGTCAGGGATGTGTTGCAGCTGGTGGGCTCTATATGTTCCATGGGCGGACACATATGCCAGACGGGCACTGTGGAGGCCGTGACGGTGCCCAACCATGGGGAACATAAGCCCATCATGTCCCTGTACCTGGTGGCCAAGCCCAAGACACTGACGCCCTTGTTCACAGGGGTCTCCCTATCCCTGGTATGGGCGGTAACGGAGCGGGATCTCAGTGACCACATGACAGGGGACGATGAGTGCTGGTATGTGAAGATAGGAACCAGGTTCACAAACACTTTCACGTGCCCGGGATCCTGTCTCTGGAGAGCGTACAGACACGATACATTTCAGGTTATGGGTGAGCTGTCCGAGCGCGAGGCACCACACCACCTGGGGTGGGATCTGTCGGGCAACACTGCGGATTCCAGCAGGCTGCTGAACATAGCCTGCTAGACCGGTGGTGGTTGTGGTGGTGGTGGAGGTGGTGGTGGAGGTGGTATATTAAAACAAACAAACCCATAGACCCGGGTCGACAATCATGCAAGAGACCACGCTACCGCGGGTATACCTACCTGACCGGGAATTGGTGATGTCTGTGATACTCAGGAAGGACCTGACAACGGTCACGGTGCACCCACTGTACCTTGCGCCGGTGGTGTGCTGGATCAACAAGAACCAGAGGGATATGCGTAGCTCGAAACTCAGTGTGTACGCAGCGCTGAGGGTTAGCTCGCTGTGTCTCGTGCTGGCTACGGTGGGGGTGCACACACTCGCTTTGTACACATGGCCACTGGGACTGGGGTCCTGCTGGTCCGCGATCGTGACCACAACGCTTATACATGGGTTGTACGTGGGCTCCCGATGCCCGGGGCCGGAGGAACCGGGACACGGGTTATGGAGTGTGTCCTGTGTGTTTCTCACATGTCTGTTGGGGATATCGTACGTGACCACGGCCCTGTGCAACCGGGACTGTTACCTGTACACTTGGACCGTGTTCGTCTTTGTTTGGATTAACACGGTCGGGATGCTCAGGGTATTTAGAGTCCTGTAGCCCGGATATGGCCATACCTATACGAGTGAGGGTAGCCACACTGTGCCTGTGTGTGACATATTCTGTGTGGTCACTTGCGACCTACGATACTAGCTGGTCCTATGGGTACAGGGTGATCTTCTTGATTGTGGAGCTGCTGGCACTATGGTCCTATTGCACGGTGGAAATGAATATATTAAGGGAGTTGATCAAGCAACTGCAGTACTCTGCGGTGGCCACCACGGGCAGATCGGAGGTTCTGGCGCACTGCAGAGAACAAAGGAAGGAGTCTCACCATCACCATATACAGTTCAGGGGGGACACGCCCCCGGACTGGTACGTGATATCACTCGCGCTGCTCGTGTACAACACCATACACCTAACGGTCCTGACCGACGGGGTGCTATACGGACTGCTGTTGGGCTCTCCGGCACTGGCCGCGTACGCCACGATCCTCGGACTATTGACCCAACTGTACCAATGAGTCCGCGAGTGACCGGACTCGTACTCGCTGTGACCCTACGGATCCTACTTTTATTAAACTGCACCCTGTGGATCGTCCGGTGTTGTCAACATGTACCCAAGCTGGTGTCCTACTGGTCTGGCCCGGGATAACCCGTGTATGTCTATGTATCTCACCGTGCCCTGCGAACCCGCTGGCCAGGCGATCGTTAGCCCTTGCATGTCTCTGTATATATCAAGTGCCGCACAGCAAGGTCCCGGAACACCCGCGCACGGCAAATGCAACAACAGTAGTGGTGGCGGAGGCGGTGCCTGCAGCGGACACAGCATCTACAACATCAGCACGGGGCCCAACACCCCTTGCATGTCTCTGTATCTAAAGCCCGGTTCGCCCAGTTCACGCTCGCCAGTCGGGCGGGATGAGGCTGTTAGGCGACAAAGGAGGCGGGATCGTAGGGCCGCGTTACACCACGTGACTGGGCATTTGTGAGCATAGAAATAAACGTACACTGATATTGAACCTTTCTCGTGTTTTATTTTCGGTTACACATGAACACACGTACACACATAAATCACAATGCCCATCTGGTGGTGGTGATCGTTGCATAGAATCTGTCCCCGGGGAATATGCTGTTTTCTGTATGTCCTTTACTAGCCCGGGTAACCTGACCGCTGGCAAATCCCTGGACATTTGCAAAGATAATGCTGGAATGGTAGAGGATGTTGCGCAGGTAGGATGTGGTTTGAGCCTGTTGTCCTAGGACCTGGACATTAGCTGGGCAGTACGCGCCGGTGATGGCATCGTGTGCAATGCGGCGCATCGCGTTGGGAATCTTGCTGTACTCGCCGCCGTTGGCGATCAACGTAAGCATCGAGAGCGCGCTTTCAGGGGTGTAGGGTGACAGTAATGCAAACGCGTGAAACTCTGAGTCCTCTTTTATTAGGTCCATCAGCTCGTCTATTGCATCCCCAGCACTCTTGACTAGCCGGATGGCCATCAGGCCTCCCATTATTGCGGGGTTGACGTTCGGGTCAAACTGGGTGTTCCTGGCCACCTCAAGTTGCGCTTCGATGTCCTGACCTGTGGGCAGCTGGACAGTGAACCTGTTGCCTTGTGTCAGGACACTGTGTCCGGTGTTGATCAGCTCGATCTGATGGGTGAAAGGTGAGTTGAGGAACGGTCGGTTGTGCATAGAGGAGGATGCCGTGCACACCCCGACTTCCTTCATACCCTTGATAGTGTCCGCGGTCAGTCCGTGTAGGGTGGGCACGTATTTGGTGTTGGAGACAAAGTGAAAGATCCCGCCGGGCATCTGGGCCATACTGGAGTCGTACTTGTACGATCCAAACGGTGTATCGATGGAGGCGGGCTTGGTGTCCCCTAACCCTTGGGTGTATTGCCGCACGGGCACGTGGATTCTAGTGCTAGACATGGCGGGGGCTGCACAGCACTAACAGTGCGGTAGCAGGGTCTGTGATGAGGGGTCGCGTAGTAATGTTAGGGTTGGTCAAGACCATTGTTACTACAGTAAGTATTTCCAGTGCTCTGGTGCTGGCCAAACACTTTGGGTTGCCTAGTATAGCGCACACCAACTTGATCATTGCGCTCTCGGGTATCACCCCAAACACGGTGGAGAACCAGGGGCACCAGCGGAGCGCTATGTACGTGGATAGGTCGTACTGTGTACTGATCGCGGGGGGCTGGGGGATACCGATGGGTATCCTAGCGGGACCTGGGCTGCCGCAGATCGAGCCAATGAGCGCTTCCAATGTCATGGTACGCAAGTTGGGTATCGACATTTTGTGTCTAGGCGTAGCACATCTCCACACGCTTGCGATACTGGACAAGGTTGTCGGGGTAAAAGGAGACCTGGCCACGGGCAAAGTTACAGTTGGTCATACACAGATTGTCCCGGTGCAGCACCCTGGTCAGTACAACGTACACGGAGGGCTTGATGGGAGAGTAGTGGAAGTTCTTGGGCGGGTGGTACAGGACCTGGCCTCTCACGGTACTCCCTTGACAGTCGTACGTGTTCAGGGAGAGGAGGGAGGCAAGAGGGTGTGTGGTCACGGTCCAGTTATGATAGTTCCACTGACAAGGGGTCACCTTGTATAACACTCCACTCTGACCGCCCCTGACATGGAACTCGTCGTAGGGATTGGTTGTACTGTGGATCACATGTGTTATCACGCCCTCGCTGTCTCTAATGGAGGAGAGGGATAACGTGGCTCCGCCCCCTGGGACAAACATGGCCTTTCCTAGCAGTGGTTGGATGCCAGTGGTGTCCATGTGCCATATCAACCTGACCCTACAGCCCACCAGGAGGGTGGGCGAGGTGAGGTAATCTCGTTCCACGGGCAGCTTATCGGCGTTGAAATGGGGAGAGGAGAACAGTTTAGGTAGCGCAACCGTTGCATGCTTGAGCACTTGGTACCAGGCGCGCGGGCCTTGAGCAGACGGGGTGTTGCGCTTGACACTGAGGAACCTAGTGCCCGTGCGCACCTTGTCCGTGTAGTGCGCAACGTACGCTGAGGTGTATTCTCGCTGCTGTTTGTCCTGGTGGAATATGCGCAGCATGTCGGGTTTGTACTTGGGGTCCATGGCCTGGGCCTCTGTCACCTGGGTCTGACTCTCGAATATGCACAGGGACTGGGCTGTGACGGTGTTGAACTGGAGGTATGTGACAGCCTCTGCGTATTCGGGGTCCTGGGTCTGTCGCCTGTTCACAAACATGGGGGTGACGTGTGCAAGGGAGTCCTCAAAAAGGGACCTCTCCCATATCCTGGAGACACCCACGGGCTGAAGCTGTGAGACGCTCCCGGCGAATATGATGAGAGGCCCCCTCTTCGGACCGTAGAACAGCGCCATGCACTGGGTCACACTGACAAACAGCTTCTCGTCCATCATGCCGTACTCGTCCACCACAATTACGTTCACGCCTAGGAACAAGGGGGCTGCGTTAAACCGGCGTTCGCTCATCCTAGCAAACAGTTTTGAACAGGTGGCGCACGAGTACGGGGTCATGGTCTGACAGGAGTGTAGACTGGCCAGGTTGGGGGACAACTGGGCTCTCTGGATGTTAGCATACCTGGCCAGCGTGGAGGCGTGCACGTTTTTGTACATGTCGAGCAATAACCCCCCGGTGAGGTCCAACATCTCCTTGCGAAACCCCATGAGCTTGTGCAGGGTGTTCACGGGAGTCTTGGTGGTTAGGTCCGAGAGGGCACATGCTGCCTTGTTTGTCATGGCACAGACTGCGATGCTAACACCCATTGCGGTCAGCTTGTCCACCAACATTGTTATAGCGTGTGACTTGCCGGAGCCGGCATCTCCACTCAGTAGGGCGATCTTGATATCTTGTCCTCGGTCTATGTGCAAGCGCACCATCTCATGCACCCACTGGTCCTGGCTGTATTGGGATAGTGCCATCATGGCCTTGTTACCACCATTGTTACATGGGGGAGGCTCCTGCCTTTTACGTTTCAGTGTGGAGGGGGCGGGGGTGGGGGTGGGGTCCATGCTTGCTTGCTTGCTTGCTTGCTTGCTTGCTTGCTTGCTTGCTTGCTTGCTTGCTTGTGCTGCTACCACGGGAAGGTGTTGTCTCTAGTGCTCTTCTTATACTCAGAGGTTTGGTGGATGCTATGAGCCCGCCCACTTTGACATTGGTCACTGGCTCTAGCCCTGTGAGTCACAAAGGTATCTAGTGACTCACCCACTGCAAAGGGATCACCCCTGGCGGATAGGGGGGTCCTGGGCGTAGGCATATCCACACATTCTAACACGGACCGTAGTGCCCTGCTGCGGACAGGCCCGGTGTGCGTTGTTGGTTCTTGATGGCCCTGGTACAACTGGGCGCCTATAGTGAGAGCTGGCCTTGGGGGCTTGATGGGGGATTCCCCATGTCCACCGGTGAGTGAGATGTGCACGGTACCCCTGGTCCTCCTGACATTGTACGCTTGCTCTCTGATCTGCTGGAATGCGGGGTAGGCGGAGGTCACGGTGTCACAGAAGAGACTCACGTATGATACGTACATGGCCTTGCTAAGCCCTAGGGCCACGGTGGTAATGCCACCTTTACCCATACTGAACATAACGGTTTGCATCGCTGAGATCACTTCGATCAGTGGGGCGTGGGCTCGGTACTCAAACAGCAGCCAGGCGAACTCATCTATGTCTGTCCTACCGGTTGAGGCCACGGCAGCTCGGGTTAGCTCTGACCCGAAGTGTTTAGCATACCAGATTGGCTCGGATCGACTCAGCATGATATTGATGTTCTCAAGTATCACGGTGAAGCCGGTTGACATTCGTACTCCCACCCGTATCTCATAGAGCTTATGCAGCACCCCGAGGGGGGTGACAGGGGAGCCGGGTGCGAACATGTGGTCTTCTGGGAGCGCTACCGAGAGGTATCTGATCCCGAGCCAGGCGTCTCCAGCTTCACCGACGGTGTCTTGTGCGGGCGGGGGGGTGTGTGGCACGGAGAGCTGTTCTCTGAGGGCCTCTAGTTCTTCACCCACATTGTGAAGGGTCTGCTTGGTTGCTTGCATCTCGATCTTACACGTCTCCAGCTCGGCGGTTAGCTGGCTTGCTAGGGGGGTCTGGACTGATATGTCGGGTTCTGCTGCTTTGGCAATGTCCCGCTGGCGGATGTCAGAGATGGTTTTCTGGAGCTCGAGCAGCTCATGTTTCAGGCTCTGGACAAGGCCGGCTGACTTGCAGGTTCCGGGGGCACAACCGGGCTGTGTTCCGCACATACTTCGGGTCCTAGCAGACATGACTGGGGGGGTTCGTGAGGTGCGCCTGTGAGAATGATCGTGGGTGTAGGGTAGGTGATCATCGGGTCTACTCTCTCTAGGGTTGTGGCGGAGAGAACCGCTAACACTGCGTTTACATGGTGGTAGTGGGTGCTTACAACAAACAGGGGTCTGGGGTCCGAGGTGTCACCTAGCTGGGTCCCAATGGCGGTGGGGCTCAGGGTGACGTTAGAATGGAGTTTGATGGTTTGTGATTCGTATGGGGTGAAGGTCCTATCCAGCAGATGGACACAGTTGTGCCAGCCCTCCATTGTTACCCGGGGACACGGAACTGGGTGTACCATTAATATCACCAGAGCGGATTTGGGTTTGCTAGTTTTTATTCTTTTGCACAATACACATACAGAGATACATCAAACGTGGGCCCACACACGGCGGAGGTGTTCACGGGTAGAAGTTGGTGGAGCTGTATGCATATGATGCCGTGGCATCGGGTTCCTGATACACTTCCTCTTTGAGGGGGGTGGGGGGGTTATCCCTCAGAATAGTCGATGTTAGGATCATGGTGACCACGTACATTACGTAGATGACTATACTGAAGACAGCGATGGCACACTCAACGTTGTAGGCCCTGTGGACATCTCCGGTCAGGGGACGGTACAGCATCTCCATGCACGCAACTAGGACAGCCATGAACAACTCAATGTTCATCATTGCCACGCACGCATACACGGTCCTGGTGTAACCTGAGATGGCTGTGAGATCGGCCTTCTTCTTGCTCTTGACCACGAAGTAGCTGAGGACTATGCTCACCACCATACACAGACATCCCAGTATGATCATTGCGATCCCTGAGTGGATGTAGGCATACCGCTGTGTTTCGGAGGAGTCTCTGTCGGTCCTGTCGGCGTGCGAATGGGTTAGGAAGTAGGTGATGTTGTTGGGCACAGTCAGGAAGCCTACGATCATTGAGGTGATGACAGCGATCGCACTCCCTAGGTTTCCCTTGAACCTGACGATCGAGGAGGTCAGCGCAGCCCTAATGGGCGCGGCCGCAGTGAACGTCTTGGCACTGAACTTGGCTCGAAACATCTCGGGTCGTTGGGTCTTGTGCGCAGCCCGGTCTGGTCTACTATTAGTACACACACGGAGAGATGAGGGGTTGCGGGACGATGTCAATCACGTACCTACCCGTGGCCAGGATAGAGTTCAGGGGATTGCTAGCAAAGACAACTCACGACCGGAGCTGGTACAGGGTGCAGGGGATCACCCGGACACTGGACTCTATTACGGGCAGACGGAAGTCCTCCGGGTCCGGGTGTAATATGATCGTAATGCAGCTGTTCACCTTGATACTGAAGGACAGACATAGGAACCCGAGGTCTGATCTTGGGTGGGTGGTGGACCATGTCATGCTGCTGAATGTGTCCAGGACCAAGGCCCTGGAGTTTCGCGGGATGGTGGTGGCGATGTGCACGGACAAAGGGCCCTGTATGAACGCGTGTAGGCGCATCTGGGATGTGGCTCGCATGTCTACGCACATAGGGGTATCCGTGGACCTGGAGTGCAAGGCCGTGTACAACGGACAACGTGTGTTATCGGATGTGGGTCCGGTGGCCAGGCTGATCCTGACCCAGCTAAATGCCCTGTGTCTCACTCCCATCAAAGGGGGTGTCAAGGTGGCAGGTATACCAGCGCCTGACATGTGCCAGGACTTGACCCAGGGGCTCACTTACCACAACCGGTGCACACAAGGTTGCAGGGGCCTTAAGGCCGGATGGAGTGGGTTCTACACCGAGGTAGACCTTGTGGCATATGATACGGTGTCCAAGACCGTGGCCTTGCTCGAGATCAAGACACGGAACAACGATGTTCTAGACAGGTCCGCGCTCTGGCGTTACAACACGCAGCTCTGGATCACCTGGCTCATGTTCGCGCTAACATACCCTAGCCTGGCAGAGAGGACCATTGCATATCTGGTTGTGGTCAGACCAGGAATCGGGACTGTGTACATAAAGAAGTGTGTCAGGCCTACCATTTCACAAAGCATGAGGAGACACTTTCCCTGGTTGACGTGTTTCTGTCGACAGGTACTTGACTGCCTGACTCCTACCGATCACATGAAATTCCGGAGGGGACGACCCAAGGTCGGGTGTGTGGACATGACCGATCTGTGTTACAGGAACGTACTCTTCACTGAGGCACGGGCTCTTGCCAGGGCGGAGAGGAGCGCTAAGACACAAGGAGGGCGAATAGAACAATAAAGAGTCAATGCAACACCTTTGTCCTGGTTTTTTATTTACAATGGCAGGTTATAGAAGTGTGTGCGCCACTGGAGCATGGTCATTGGACTGGTGGTGTTAAACTGAACAATCCCCCTTCTCAGCAGACACTGGGGTGTGACCATGTGGGGGTCCTGGGGTTCGTCTTCGTCACACGGTCCGAGGTCATCCTCTTCTTGGCCGATAAGGTTTTTATACACATCGTAGACGGTAGCCCCGGTAAGCGTTGTGATGGTGATATTCCCCAATACCTGACCCACGGGCTGGTCACTCTCGAAGAGCACCTTGATTGTCGGGTTATGAATGTCCACCACAGCAAACCCATCTGTGTAGGACAGCAGCGCGCTGTAGAGCCGGTTCATGTAGGAGAGGGATGCCAGTGGGACACTCATGTACCCGTTGCACATGGTCACACCCCCGGGGATCAGGCCTTCCAGCTTGTCCTCGTACAGCCTGTGCACCAGGGTCATCACGTCACACAGGGCCCTTTCAGCCGATGCCGGGTCTAGACAGGGATGGGGTGTGCACAGTTTACGGTTGCCACACACGGGGAATAACATAGTGTGTGGACCTGTGTTCATCTGGACCTGGGTCGCTCTATGGCACACTAGACACTGAAGCTTATAGCTGATGGGGACCTTGGCCCCGGCCAGGATACCATAGGCGCGTCTGGTACCGTCTGCAACAGACAGGCTGGGGGACATCATGAATGACAGTCCGGTCAACAGGGTGGGTCGGGTCTCGGGGGCAAACACAGCCATGCTTTGCACAAACGGGGTGATGTTTGTGCCCGCTATGGGCACGGTGGGACCCAGGTTGCCTCCCAGGTCGACGGTCCACTGGGAGGAGATGCTGCCCGTGTCGTATGTAAGGACACGTGTGGCGTTCCCGTTCAGCGCAGCGTATTTGATGGGTATCTGGTCTGTCGTGCCGGCTTTATAGGCAACAAGGTGCATCCCGCTGATACAGAAGAGAGAGCTTGTTTCATGTAGCAGGAGTGACGAGAGGTCCAGGCTGAACGTAATGGGTCGCCCAGCCGTGGTGTTGGGCTTGACCTGGTGCGAGAGCACGATGTTGGTGGTGCTGAACATCGTTGCTGTGTGTGGTATCCGTGGACCAGGTTTATAACCTTATTTTGAGCCCTTGCTGTTGGGTTCCCGGATACACCGACCGAACCTACGCTTTAGGTCCGGGCCGTACACGTGAGCAAATACATTGTCCGCGGGGACATTGTTGTTGAGCAGGTCCCTGTAGAAGTTCTGACACCCGGTACAGTGGTACGATACCTGTTTCTTGTCACAGGGCACACCGGGACGCCTGTTGTTGAGCTCGGTCACTGTCACACTCAGCCATTTGAGTCCGACAAAACGCTCGATCCAACTCGTAACGGCATCGCGGTCCTCGAGCGAGAACGGCATAATGCCTAGCGTGCCTATGGGACAGAGTGGGTAGGCTGCCCGGGGGAATGCTTGGGGGTTACAGACCTGCAGTAGGATGGTAGCCTGGTACACTGCGCCAGCGAGATCAACCAGGGCCTTCTCATGCAGCCCACTCCTGGAGATACTCACTGGTCCTGTGGTGGTCGCGCTTGCTCTGCGCAGCAGGTCCGGGGGTAGGGTGATGTCGATCCGGTCCTCTGAACCCTGGCATGCTGTGATTGCCCCGTGCTCCATCAGGCGGGCTAGGGACTTGCCTATGATTGTACACATGCTGGCATAGACCTGATGGGGTTGCAGGCCCAGAGCCTCTATCACTTGCTTACAGACCGCGGCGGTTTCCCTGGGGATCCGGTGGACGGTTACCCTGTTTGTGCGCAGAGCCTCCATCTCACCCTGGCCGCACGCGGGTATCATGTGCGAGGGACACGTGTTCATTATAGAGTGAAAGGCTGTGGTGGCCATATGAAGCCTGTCCCTGATGCACCTGACAGAGCTGAGCAGGTGAGCACAGCAGTCTCTCACAACTTCGTCTGCCGGGCTGGTGCTGTACATGTGTCTGGGGAGGCAGTAGTCAATGATACAATGGGCAATGAGTTTAGCGGAGCGGTTCACAAGGGACCGGTCGGCCCGGTGTGACAGCAATAGCCTAGAGTCAGAGTAGCACATGTTGTCTACCTGATATGGGTGTGGGATTAGACTGTGATGGAGGCGCACGGGGGGCGACTCGGGGACGTGTTCCTCCTGGGGATGTTCGCAACCATCGGACTCGGTCTCCGACCCGCACTCGGAACCGGGATGGCTGGGGGCTTGGGGGGTGGTGTGTTCACAAGCCAGGGACCCACCGAACATCGCTGTCATGCACCCGGTGGAGGCTTGGAGCGCGATGGGGTATCGGTTGAATACGGACTCACAGGGGTTGCATTTGTGGTACTCGTAGCAGGTGACCGGTTTTACAGAGAGCCCGGTGATCCGGGCTAGCCAAGTCCTGGTGAGCTCGATGTACGTGGTCTTGACGTTTGCGTTGCCGACCTTGAGTCTAGCCAGCGTGGTCTGACTAAAGTGCTTGTTCTTGGCGGATTTGATCAAGGTGCTCCATGGGAACAGCCCTAGGGCCATCTTGGAGGCGATGGTCTCGGCTGTCGATGCGACAAGGATGTCCCGCACTATACCTTCCTTCTTGGAGAACATGTGGTTGACACAGTACTTGCCGGCGATGTACAGGCTCATGCGAAACACGATTGAGTCGGAGACTGTGGACCTGAGCTCGACCTGGACCACGCTCTGGGACCCGGAGAGGGCCTCGGTGAGAACTGAGATCACTCTGTGGGGCACGAGGGCACGCTGTGCTTGTTCGCGGTTGTCCCACCTACTGGAGTCGTCGAAGCTGGGGTCTTCGGAGGGATAGAGTATCACATCCCCGGGCGCAAGCCCGTTCCAGGGCGTTGTGGAGAAACAAGAGATGGTGTCGGTCTCAAGTCTGACACAGTCTCCACGCATTACGCAAGCTATGAAGAGATCTGTCACAGCCGAGTCACAGGGCGAACGCATGCTCTTGAAGGCGGCCAGTCCCCTGGTCTTGACTGAAATACCTGAGAGGTCGCTCTGTTGGTCCACAGTGTGGGTGAGGGCCATGTAGGTCTTCTTGGCCACGTGACAGTAAACAGAGCAGCTGTTCTCATACTCGAGCTTGACCCGCCGGTCCACGAGGAACGCTTCGGTCACGGGGATTACTTCTAGTGATCCCGGGATGGGAGCCGTGTACACTGGGTTCCCGTCTTGTGTGTCCGCGCCGCTGGGGTCTCGTACGAGCGCAAGGGACTCGTTATTGTTGCCTATGTAGTGCATCCTAGACATTGTGTCCTCCACCAGCGCGGCGTGGACATACCGAAGGAACTCGGGGACCTGACCGGAGGCCCTTTGCATCTTTGTCTGTATGGCGGCCTGTGCGTGATACACAAACTTGGCCAGGGAGGCTTTGCACTGGCGGGGAGTCTGTTGGTGTCTCACCGTGTCACACACGTCGGTCTCAACATCGTCCCCGGGTCCGTACCCGACGGCGACCATTACACTGTCTGTGTCGCCGTACACCACGGGACACTTGTGTTTGTAGAAGTCGGACACACACTTGCTGACAACGGTGATCTGCTGCCTTCCGTTGCCGGAGATGAGCGGCCCACATGGGTATGGGGCGGTACCGTAGAATGAGTTGGCCATCACCTTACACTCGCCCTCCTGTAGTTTGTAGTAGGCGCGCTCGGATGTGCTGAGCGGCTCTTTCAGCTTGGTCTTGAACTCGGCCCTTTTGTTCAGGTAGTACGAGACGGAGGAGGCAAACACCCCCGGGGCCCGTAGGTACTGGCCTGTGGTCTCATCGTACCGGAGGATAAGGGACGCATAGGGAAATCCCTCGGCTTCCCATCTGTAGCATATCCAGCCGGAGAGGTCATGGGGGAACATGGAGGGCGGCCAGGGTATTGTGGTCTCTGGTGATATGTTGAGCGCGCACATGATAGAGGGGTACATACCGGCGAAGTCAAAGGCGAGCTCAAGTCCCATGCCCGGACCGGAGTAATGAAGTCCTGTCAAAGGCTCTAACACAGAGCCCCCCTTCCAGAGCTCTTCCTGTACAGTGGCCACCAGGCGGAGTCTATTTTTTGACTGTGAGCCCAGGGGCCCTGATCTGACCCGCATGGTGTCCATCATAAACTTGAGCTGAGGAACCTGGACAGCGTGGATGCTCTGAACAAAGCCGCTGAACATGTCACCACGGCCATGCACAATCACGTCCGTGTTGAGTGTGGTCCTGCACCGGTGGAACAGCTCGGATACCGGGTGGAGCACGCTGGCCAGCCTGGAGCACAGCAGCGCGTCCACCAGGTTGTACACCAGAACGGAATAGAGACCTTGGCCTCCGGAGCTCATCATTGCGTCCATCTTATCGTAGCTCACATCGGCAACCTTGGACAGCTTACTGGGGTTCTTGGGGCGGAGACCATTTACTTCCCTGGCTGTTGTGACAACGTGCGGGGTGACATCGTTGAGCTTCATGCTGGTGCAGGCGTACTTGATGCCCCGGGTGCCTGCCATTCTGTAGAGGTCTATCACGTTCATACCGCAACTGTTCATCTTGAAGTGTCCGAGTTTGCCCTTGTCCTTGTTGAATTGTTCCACGTAACCGGATATCTTCTCGACTCTGGATTGTGTTAGGTCACCGAGGGCCGCCTGCACAGTGATGTTAGCGAGCATGGCTTTGTACATGTCCAGGAATCGGACGTTCTCAAACTGGAACATGGGCTCTGCTGTGGTTTCTAATTTAGCGGAGACAAAGAGGCGGGTCCAGCGCTCCTTGAGCAACAGACCCCGGGCTTGCACATCTTGGGGGGAATGTCGAGCACATGCCATATCCGCGTAGAACTGTATGCGCTGGTTCAGCACGCGCACGTCGAACTCTGCATTGTACACGTACAGGAGCTCGATACTGTTGCCCGCTAGCAGGGAAACGGTCCTCTCTAACACAGCCAGCTCGCTGTTACAGGCGAACATAGTTATCCTGGCGGGGTCTAGGGCAGACGCATTTATGGACTGGGGGTCCTCGAGTGGGGGACCGGATGTTTTGCTCTTATTGTACATGACATAGAACTTCTTCCTGTGCCCTGCCTCGGGCTTGGGCACATGCCTGCGCATAAGCACAAGGGCGATGCACGTGATCTCATGCTGCTGACCGGGCATGTCCCAGGGTAGGCTGGGCACACACACCCTCTTGACACTCCGGGGGAGCTGTTGCTGTTGGGCCTTGATGGTCGCTACCAGGGACGTCCTTGTGGTTGTCATGGCGGCCATTGTGGCCTGTGTACAATGGGGGTACCTGTAGGCGAAGCTGTCGGACTGAACACGGGGGTCCTTGTAGCTTGGGTCGAACACGGTCTCTATGTCCAGACACGCGGATTTGTACATGTGGTCCTGATGTTGCTCATTGAAGGCCCGGGCATGGCGCTCAGAGATGGTGTGGTCATATATGAAGTCGGAGGGTATAGCCTTGCCGTTTTGTATCTTGGCCTCGTCCAGAAAGTACACGCGTCCGTACATTATGTTTGTGCACAGCGCTGGGGTGTTGCCATCCCTGGCCATGTAGTACCCCTTATCAGGCGAGAAGTCCCCAAAGGTGAGAGCCCCGAGGACGTTGGTCATGAACAGCGTGGCCTGGGCTATGGTGTTGAGGGGGAACACTGCGGCGCTGACTGACTGGAGGATGTCTTGGTGCAGTACAGTAAGGAATACGGGCTCGGCTGCAAAGTGGGGTTGCCAGACCCTGGCCATCTCATCCCAGGGCTCCATGGCGAGGTCGTAGCCTACCACGGGCGCTATGCCTGTGACTTGCAGGTTCACAGTGTGGTAGACGGGGTAGGCCTTGCATGATGAGTGTAACACCAGGCCACGGATCAGCAGTGTCTCCCTGTGGAATAACACAGACTTAATCAGGATCCCAACCAGAGAGGTGTCATCCCCGGGCGTAAGGCTTCTCAGCTGAGGGTATATGCCAGGGAAGTGTTCCACAAACGGAATTGGGCCTTCCATGGTTGATTGTGGACACTGAACCTAGGGGGTGTCTTTTAACACACTTTATAGTGGGCGTGGCTTCGCAGTCCCCCGATCTGGGGTTCCCGGCCTGCACTGCCAGCCCGGCCATTGGGGGTAGTTCAACCCTGCTGTTTCTCATAGTACACAGGTTCCTAGACTATTACCCTTATGTATAGAGCGGGGAACTGGAGTTGACAACATGCCAGGCAAGAGGCCGGTGATGATGCTGGGGACCGGGCAGTGTGTGACACCAAGGATTGAGACATCCAGCGCGGTCCTGAATACTGTACTCGTTCCTGGGAACAGGAAGGTGTTGTTTCTTGCTGTCTCTAATGACACTTTACACGACACGCTATCGGATGAGCTATCGTTCTCGGCTCTGTCCAGTGAGCACGCCAGCGTGTTCCAGCTGCTCATCTACCTGACATACTGTTGCAAGGGGATGGTGTTACAGGTGACACTGGAGGACCCGGATTTTACAGGCATGTCACCGCCGATTCGCGAGGACAATGCCCATGGTAGACTGTTCTGTTTTGTGCTCAACATGGACATGGATACCCCTGCAGGTCCTGGGATCTCCCAACTGCCACCGGGGGACTCGGTAGATACGTTCCTCTTAGGGCTGAGGGAGGGGGATATATTTCAGGATGGGGTGGGGGTGGACAATGATGGGATTCTGGAACAGACATGGGGGGCGTTCATGCGCATGCAGCTGGTGAGGAAGAGGGTGTCTTCGCTGAACAATGCAATGGTGGTGATGCGAGACGATAAGGGCACTATGACCTCATCGTTCGAATGGGTGGATGTTGACACTGACACGTTGAACTCTAACAAGATCAACAAGAAGGTGGTGCGAGACCTACAGGGATCCATGTTCCTATGTCAGACCAGGAAGCCCACGGTCTTGGTAGAGAGCATAGCCGAGATGAACCTAAAGACCCTGAACGGTGCGGTGCGTGACCTCACGGACCTGGACACAGAAGGCACGGGGGAGTCTCTGTTCCGTGACATCATCTCACACATGGGGGTGGACAGGTGGGACCAGCAGAGCGCTATGACGGAGTCGTACAGAAGGATACCCGGTGATGGGCCTTTTGTTGCAAGGGTGTTGGCCTTTGCCAACGATCTGGCCGGTGGGGGGGGTGTGGGGGTGCAGACCCGAGGACTGATTGTGTTTCGTTATGCACTGGAGTCACTCATCGACCCGGAGATACCCGACATGTTCATGCGCAGCATGATACACAAACACGTGCCTGTCAGCAGAGACTCGGTGTCAAGGGTATTGGCGGTGTTACGCAAGCGGAGGACCACATATTCCCTGACCAGAGACCTGGACGGGAACCTGTGCGAATGTCAACGCATCGGACTGTGCCTGGGCGGGTGTTACCCTGCGTACGCTTGCTACTACAACTATGCCGCGGAACACCCTTTTGTGGCGAACAAGGGTGCTGTAGACTATTGTCTCACGCTACACCCAAACCTGGCCAGGTTGGAACGCATGAGCCGGGAACTGAAAGAATCCACGGATGGTTGCAGGTTTGACACTATAGCGGACATGGTCTTTAACATCATGGTCTCGGCCAAGTTCGCACAGAGAGACGCACTATATGTGGGAATGGGGGTGTTTATACGTGAGGGGTCTCAGACCGGGTCGGACCTGTCTCTGTTCAAACACATACCCGGGGTACACAAGGGCCTGTGTACCCGAGCGGTAACTTACCCGGACCGGTACAACGATACGAAGGCGTACGACGCGGCGGTGGTTATGCACATGTTTAGCGATACCATGGGGGTGACGAGACTGTTCCAGGCATCCACCACTTTCAACTACATAGTGACCAACACAGCTCCTCGATATACGGTGGAGCGCATCATGATACTGAACGTGACGGGACCCGGGGAGGGTAAGAGCTATACGAACAACCTGCTGGAGCACCAGTTCCGGAGGGCTGGGGGGTGTATCGAACGCTTGACTTCGTTCACTCTGATGGCGTTCAAGTACAAACACCGGACCGCGTGTGTGGTGATCATCGACGATGCTCACATAGCACACGAGAAGACCACCATTGACATTGACAAGGAGGCCAACGTGGTCCCGAACACGTTCAAGAACCTATTGGACACGAGCACGCTGGTGAGCGATGTTGTGACCAAGGACCCTACCACTGGGAAGATTGCTACGGTCAAGTACACGGCGGTGCACAACTGCGGATTTGTGTGGAACACGAACACCATGGGCTTCGTCAGCGAGGCGTGGGCGGATCGGTGTCTGATCATAGGTTCGGAACACCCAAAGGAGGTATCGGTGACCCGCAGCACCACGGACATTGTGAACACGGTACGCAGGTGCAAGATGGACGTGGTGGCGGCTCTGTGTCTGTACAGGCAGAACCTGGTACAGTCGGCTACCATGGTCGCGGACTCTGGGGTGATGCAGTTTAGCAGGAGGTTTGACCTGGCGAGGGACGCGTGTGTTTCCGCATTCTACGGGACCCACATTGAATGTACAAGGCCCGGACACAGGGTCTTGTTTTTGATCAACCAACTGGTGTTCGCGGAAGCTCTGAAGCTTGCGTGTCACTTTGTCTTTGACATCTGGGTCCCGCAGTGGACGGTGTTCACCGAGAGGGATACGGACGATTTTGACTCGATAAACAAATGCAGGATGGAGGCCCTGGACAGGCTCTCGTTTGGTCAGCTGTGTATGGAGGTGAACGTGGTGTCAAAGCTTTGCGCGGCTGCGTGCCTGCCTGACATATGTCCTAGGGCGCTGGACTCTCAAGCGCGGTTTGCATGTGAGATGTTGTCCTATGTGCTGACCCAGGTGTCAACACAGAACCTTCGGCTCTTGGTGAAGGGAGGTATAATGTCCATTTCGGGGGTGGAGGACATGTACTTTAGGTCGGAGAGCATGGATGATAACAACCAGGCACACGAGTTGCTCATGCTGTGCGCATCATGCAAGGCTCCCACGAGGTCGGATGGCGGTGTACGTCGGAAGAGTAACGTGTGCACCTACAGGGTGGCAGGTAGCCATATACCGGCCAACATGCGGGGATGCACAAAGACACAGAGGAAGGTCAGCATGGTTACAATGGAGCTGCCGATGGTGTACGATATACTCGCATTGTACGCACCCGGGACTCACATAGGGTTCTGGACCCAGGTGTGCGCAGCTATGACGGAGGCGTACAGTGTGTCGGTGGAAACTGAGGCAGCAGAGGCCATGTTGAGGGAGATAGACGGGACCCAGGATGCCCAGGATGACACCGATGGTGATGACCCGAGGCTGCTCAGGTTCCAGCTGGATTTCACGGGGGATCCGGTTAGGGCTATGGTCCTGGAGGCCACAGCGGGTATACCGCTCTTGAACGAACTGGTGTTCAACAGGTGCACCCTGGGACGGGACGTGTTTCAATGCTCGGCTCCCATGTACTATGGAGCTGTCCTACTGTGTGAGCTGGGGGATGCCGCTCCCGAGACCGCGCATGATCCTGGACATATTACGGAGTCTCAGAGGGGGTTGGTGGGCTCGTTCCATGGACCTAGGCTGGCGGTGTACTCACGGGACTATGCCGGGTTACCTGTGGGTAACTTGAGCTCTTTTTGTCCCACACGGACCACGTATTACCAGGAGCGGATAGTCCTAACGCAGGCGGCTCGCTACAGGGAGAACATGTTCGAGCTGGAGGTGGATTGGGAGTGGAAGGACGCATGTGACATAATGAATGGAAGCAGAGAGGAGGGGCTGTTCACGGTGGACATGTTACAGCGTGACTACGCATCTACCATGGTGTCCGTGGTCCGATCGGGTGTGGCTGAAAGCTCCGGGGACACACGGTCTTTGACATTAAGGACACAGGTGGCTAGACACAGCCATACGGCACATGTGGCTAGCCGTAAGCGGATCACCAACAATGGGAGCGGTGAGGTGGCTAAACGACACAGGGGATCAAGGCCGGATGGTGTGTGTGTGCAATAAATAACCTAGACACAATACTGGTTTACGGGTTTTATTTGACTCGGGGTCTTACCTTCAAGGAACTGTGTTATTTGTCCTTGGGTTGTTGGGAGGATGTCATGTGCACCTGATGTACATGGCGGGGTTACCAAGACGTAGGTGGCCTGGGTTGCTTGTCCGAAATCCCGCTGACCCTCCATGGTAGCCAGCATGGCTTGCTGCTGCCGTTCCCCGACCTAGATCCTTGCGCAATCCCAGCCCTACCACCCGGAGGCGGGGCTGGGTGTTCCCCGACCGTGCATGCCCTTCCCCGCCCACGCCGTACATTCCCCGACCTGGATATTGTCTCCTTTCTAGTTTGTGTATTGTACTATACACTGACTTTCCTAGAATTGATGTGTATAGGGATAGACCAACATGGGACTAAAACACCAGGCGCTGCACGTGATGCTGGCAAACCCGGCTTTGGCGCCATTTGAACTAGTACCTGATGTGCCCGCATACCGGGATTGGGTGTTGCACGATCATCTGATCACCAGATATAAGGTGTCGCAGAATGACAAGGTGTCATGTGTGGAGACCTCAATTAGAAACATGGCCAGGACTCTGTCCGGAATCTACATGAAGGAGACCGGTGGCTTGTCTATGGTACTGGTACGGGATGGCCTGCGGGCTCAGAAACCTGCGGTCAGACACATCCGAAACAAACAGAAGCTGGAGCCTCACATTGTGTTCTGCCTTGAACACGCACTCGCAATAGATGAGCTGATGTTGACTATGTTACTGGAAGCACGAGCCGGAACGGGGGTGTTCATGGTGACGGGGAGCAATGGAGGCGATGACTTTCTCGGGGTACACGTTACGGGCAGGGGCCCCGGGAAGACCGGGGAGACATTGTCATTGGCGTGCTTGAAGGCATGCGGAACCGAGGCGGACACCCTGATGGTGGAGCTGGCTAACATGCTCCCAGGAACCGCGACGGTGTGCACCTCGGACACTGATGTCATAGCTGTGCTGACTGGGTGTGGCAAGGAGGGAATGATACTTCGCATCACCAACAGCAGTTACAGCCCTGGGCGCGCAATGCACACATCTGCATTTGGAAACCTGTGCACCAGCCAGAAGGACCCGAGACCCAGGGTTGACTTGCGAGGCAGGGACCTGAGGCTTGGTGCGCTGTACGATGTGTCCGATATCCAGACGGTGCCGGTGGTAGCTGAACACCACTTACACTGGGAAGCGCTTATTGGGGAGGCCGAGACTCCCCTGAGGGGGATTGCAAAGTACCTATACCTGGGGGGTATCCAGGGCTCTGTGTACGAGGAGTTCCTAAGCAGGGTGGTCCGTTTACCTGACGATGTGGCCCGGACCGTGGCTGACACAATACGTAACAGAGCTCGCATTGCTTCGGAGTCGGGGTGGCACGTGGCCGACGATATGTTTGAGTGCACCTTCAAACTCCTGCTGTGTAGTACCTACCCTAACCATGCGAGCCTGCGCAGGCTCAGTAATCTATACAGGATGGGCAAGGTGATACCGTACAGCAATGGCCGATACTTGGAGCTGGCCAGAACATACCCCTATCTACACATGCGGATCAAGAAGGAGGTCCTGGGGTCCAGGGTACTGCGCCATAAGGCCCTTGTATTCATGATCCTATTTGGAACGGACTACACCTGCACATTCACAGGCCTTGGACCAAAGACCCTGTTGGCTGTGGGGCTACACCCATTGTTTGCGAGCTGGTGCTCGGACCTGGGTGCAATCTGGCAGGATCCAGCTGGGGAGGATACCCGATCTATGTACCTGGGAATGTACACGAGACTGACAGAGATGGCCGGGGTACTGGGCAGATCCAAGACGCCGTGGTTGGCATTCATGACCATGAGATATGTGTACGAGATGTGGCAGCTCAGGTGTCCAAAGGCGGACCGGTCCTATGGGTTCGATGTGGATGATAACAACACAATTGTATTCTCTGAATGTTGATGTGAATAAACAGCTTTTACCATACACATGGTCGTTTATCTGGGGTGGGGCCAGGGGAGTGCTGAATCTGGTACACTACACATTTTCCGGATCGTGCAGTGTGCGTGCAGGCCCGTAGGGGCTGTCGCGCACGATACGCGGCAGGCCCGTCGGGTCGGTCGCGCAGTGTGCACACCGAGCCGTATCGACGAAAGGGACAAGATATTTAGTGGAGTGGCGTGGTACTGCACATTTTCAGGGCAGATTTGAAAACACATCTTTTATTTAACGCGGCAGGCCCGTCGGGTCGGTCGCGCAGTGTGCACACCGAGCCGTATCGACGAAAGGGACAAGATATTTAGTGGAGTGGCGTGGTACTGCACATTTTCAGGGCAGATTTGAAAACACATCTTTTATTTAACGCGGCAGGCCCGTCGGGTCGGTCGCGCAGTGTGCACACCGAGCCGTATCGACGAAAGGGACAAGATATTTAGTGGAGTGGCGTGGTACTGCACATTTTCAGGGCAGATTTAAAAACACATCTTTTATTTAACGCGGCAGGCCCGTCGGGTCGGTCGCGCAGTGTGCACACCGAGCCGTATCGACGAAAGGGACAAGATATTTAGTGGAGTGGCGTGGTACTGCACATTTTCAGGGCAGATTTGAAAACACATCTTTTATTTAACGCGGCAGGCCCGTCGGGTCGGTCGCGCAGTTTGCACACCGAGCCGTATCGACGAAAGGGACAAGATATTTAGTGGAGTGGCGTGGTACTGCACATTTTCAGGGCAGATTTGAAAACACATCTTTTATTTAACGCGGCAGGCCCGTCGGGTCGGTCGCGCAGTGTGCACACCGAGCCGTATCGACGAAAGGGACAAGATATTTAGTGGAGTGGCGTGGTACTGCACGTTTTCAGGGCAGATTTGAAAACACATCTTTTATTTAACGCGGCAGGCCCGTCGGGTCGGTCGCGCAGTGTGCACACCGAGCCGTATCGACGAAAGGGACAAGATATTTAGTGGAGTGGCGTGGTACTGCACATTTTCAGGGCAGATTTGAAAACACATCTTTTATTTAACGAGGCAGGCCCGTCGGGTCGGTCGCGCAGTGTGCACACCGAGCCGTATCGACGAAAGGGACAAGATATTTAGTGGAGTGGCGTGGTACTGCACATTTTCAGGGCAGATTTGAAAACACATCTTTTATTTAACGAGGCAGGCCCGTCGGGTCGGTCGCGCAGTGTGCACACCGAGCCGTATCGACGAAAGGGACAAGATATTTAGTGGAGTGGCGTGGTACTGCACATTTTCAGGGCAGATTTGAAAACACATCTTTTATTTAACGCGGCAGGCCCGTCGGGTCGGTCGCGCAGTGTGCACACCGAGCCGTATCGACGAAAGGGACAAGATATTTAGTGGAGTGGCGTGGTACTGCACATTTTCAGGGCAGATTTGAAAACACATCTTTTATTTAACGAGGCAGGCCCGTCGGGTCGGTCGCGCAGTGTGCACACCGAGCCGTATCGACGAAAGGGACAAGATATTTAGTGGAGTGGCGTGGTACTGCACGTTTTCAGGGCAGATTTGAAAACACATCTTTTATTTAACGAGGCAGGCCCGTCGGGTCGGTCGCGCAGTTTGCACACCGAGCCGTATCGACGAAAGGGACAAGATATTTAGTGGAGTGGCGTGGTACTGCACGTTTTCAGGGCAGATTTGAAAACACATCTTTTATTTAACGCGGCAGGCCCGTCGGGTCGGTCGCGCAGTGTGCACACCGAGCCGTATCGACGAAAGGGACAAGATATTTAGTGGAGTGGCGTGGTACTGCACAGTTTTCAGGGCAGATTTGAAAACACATCTTTTATTTAACGAGGCAGGCCCGTCGGGTCGGTCGCGCAGT
>JAFEUB010001682.1:0-64982 GCA_024529925.1 Ophthalmolycus amberensis
GCTGCTGCTCAATGTCATTATTTTGGGTCGACTCGACATCGTTTTCGTGCTCTTCCGCCTTTGGCTGCTGCTCAATGTCATTATTTTGGGTCGACTCGACATCGTTTTCGTGCTCTTCCACCTTTGGCTGCTGCTCAATGTCATTATTTTGGGTCGACTCGACATCGTTTTCGTGCTCTTCCGCCTTTGGCTGCTGCTCAATGTCATTATTTTGGGTCGACTCGACATCGTTTTCGTGCTCTTCCGCCTTTGGCTGCTGCTCAATGTCATTATTTTGGGTCGACTCGACATCGCTCTCGTGCCCTTCCACCTTCGGCTGCAGCTCAGTGTCATTATTTTGGGTCGACTCGACATCGTTCTCGTGCTCTTCCGCCTTTGGCTGCTGCTCAATGTCATTATTTTGGGTCGACTCGACTCGCTCTCGTGCTCTTCCACCTTCGGCTGCTGCTCAATGTCATTATTTTGGGTCGACTCGACATCGTTCTCGTGCCCTTCCACTTCGGCTGCAGTGTTCAATGTCATTATTTTGGGTCGACTCGACATCGTTCTCGTGCTCTTCCGCCTTTGGCTGCTGCTCAATGTCATTATTTTGGGTCGACTCGACATCGTTTTCGTGCTCTTCCGCCTTTGGCTGCTGCTCAATGTCATTATTTTGGGTCGACTCGACATCGTTTTCGTGCTCTTCCGCCTTTGCTGCTGCTCAATGTCATTATTTTGGGTCGACTCGACATCGTTTTCGTGCTCTTCCGCCTTTGGCTGCTGCTCAATGTCATTATTTTGGGTCGACTCGACATCGTTTTCGTGCTCTTCCGCCTTCGGCTGCAGCTCAATGTCATTATTTGGGTCGACTCGACATCGTTCTCGTGCTCTTCCGCCTTTGGCTGCAGTTCAATGTCATTATTTTGGGTCGACTCGACCTCGCTCTCGTGCCCTTCCACCTTCGGCTGCAGTTCAGTGTCATTATTTTGGGTCGACTCGACCTCGCTCTCGTGCCCTTCCACCTTCGGCTGCAGTGTTCAGTGTCATTATTTTGGGTCGACTCGACCTCGCTCTCGTGCCCTTCCGCCTTTGGCTGCTGCTCAATGTCATTATTTTGGGTCGACTCGACATCGTTTTCGTGCTCTTCCGCCTTTGGCTGCTGCTCAATGTCATTATTTTGGGTCGACTCGACATCGTTTTCGTGCTCTTCCGCCTTTGGCTGCTGCTCAATGTCATTATTTTGGGTCGACTCGACATCGTTTTCGTGCTCTTCCGCCTTTGGCTGCTGCTCAATGTCATTATTTTGGGTCGACTCGACATCGTTTTCGTGCTCTTCCGCCTTTGGCTGCTGCTCAATGTCATTATTTTGGGTCGACTCGACATGGTTTTCGTGCTCTTCCGCCTTTGGCTGCTGCTCAATGTCATTATTTTGGGTCGACTCGCTGGTTTTCGTGCTCTTCCGCCTTTGGCTGCTGCTCAATGTCATTATTTTGGGTCGACTCGACATCGTTTTCGTGCTCTTCCGCCTTTGGCTGCTGCTCAATGTCATTATTTTGGGTCGACTCGACATCGTTCTTCGTGCCCTTCCACCTTCGGCTGCAGTTCAATGTCATTATTTTGGGTCGACTCGACCTCGCTCTCGTGCCTTCCACCTTCGGCTGCAGTTCAGTGTCATTATTTGGGTCGACTCGACATCGTTCTCGTGCTCTTCCACCTTTGGCTGCAGTTCAATGTCATTATTTTGGGTCGACTCGACCTCGCTCTCGTGCCCTTCCACCTTTGGCTGCTGTTCAATGTCATTATTTTGGGTCGACTCGACTCGCTCTCGTGCCCTTCCACCTTCGGCTGCTGCTCAATGTCATTATTTTGGGTCGACTCGACATCGTTCTCGTGCCCTTCCGCCTTTGGCTGCTGCTCAATGTCATTATTTTGGGTCGACTCGACATCGTTTTCGTGCTCTTCCACCTTTGGCTGCTGCTCAATGTCATTATTTTGGGTCGACTCGACATCGTTTTCGTGCTCTTCCGCCTTTGGCTGCTGCTCAATGTCATTATTTTGGGTCGACTCGACATCGTTTTCGTGCTCTTCCGCCTTTGGCTGCTGCTCAATGTCATTATTTTGGGTCGACTCGACATCGTTTTCGTGCTCTTCCGCCTTCGGCTGCTGCTCAATGTCATTATTTTGGGGTCGACTCGACATCGTTTTCGTGCTCTTCCGCCTTTGGCTGCTGCTCAATGTCATTATTTTGGGTCGACTCGACATGTTTCGTGCTCTTCCGCCTTTGGCTGCTGCTCAATGTCATTATTTTGGGTCGACTCGACATCGTTCTCGTGCTCTTCCCCTTTGGCTGCAGTTCAATGTCATTATTTTGGGTCGACTCGACATCGTTCTCGTGCCTTCCACCTTCGGCTGCAGTTCAATGTCATTATTTTGGGTCGACTCGACCTCGCTCTCGTGCCTTCCACCTTCGGCTGCAGTTCAGTGTCATTATTTTGGGTCGACTCGACATCGTTCTCGTGCTCTTCCACCTTTGGCTGCTGTCAATGTCATTATTTTGGGTCGACTCGACCTCGTTCTCGTGCCCTTCCGCCTTTGCTGCTGCTCAATGTCATTATTTGGGTCGACTCGACATCGTTTCGTGCTCTTCCACCTTTGGCTGCAGTGCTCAATGTCATTATTTTGGGTCGACTCGACATCGTTTTCGTGCTCTTCCGCCTTTGGCTGCTGCTCAATGTCATTATTTTGGGTCGACTCGACATCGTTTTCGTGCTCTTCCGCCTTTGGCTGCTGCTCAATGTCATTATTTTGGGTCGACTCGACATCGTTTTCGTGCTCTTCCGCCTTTGGCTGCTGCTCAATGTCATTATTTTGGGTCGACTCGACATCGTTTTCGTGCTCTTCCGCCTTTGGCTGCTGCTCAATGTCATTATTTTGGGTCGACTCGACATCGTTTTCGTGCTCTTCCGCCTTTGGCTGCTGCTCAATGTCATTATTTTGGGTCGACTCGACATGGTTTTCGTGCTCTTCCGCCTTTGGCTGCTGCTCAATGTCATTATTTTGGGTCGACTCGACATCGTTTTCGTGCTCTTCCGCCTTTGGCTGCTGCTCAATGTCATTATTTTGGGTCGACTCGACATCGTTTTCGTGCTCTTCCCCTTTGGCTGCTGCTCAATGTCATTATTTTGGGTCGACTCGACATCGCTCTCGTGCCCTTCCACCTTCGGCTGCAGTTCAGTGTCATTATTTTGGGTCGACTCGACCTCGCTCTCGTGCCCTTCCACCTTCGGCTGCAGCTCAATGTCATTATTTTGGGTCGACTCGACATCGTTTTCGTGCTCTTCCGCCTTTGGCTGCTGCTCAATGTCATTATTTTGGGTCGACTCGACATCGTTTTCGTGCTCTTCCACCTTTGGCTGCTGCTCAATGTCATTATTTTGGGTCGACTCGACATCGTTTTCGTGCTCTTCCACCTTTGGCTGCTGCTCAATGTCATTATTTTGGGTCGACTCGACATCGTTTTCGTGCTCTTCCGCCTTTGGCTGCTGCTCACATGTCATTATTTTGGGTCGACTCGACATCGTTTTCGTGCTCTTCCGCCTTTGGCTGCTGCTCAATGTCATTATTTTGGGTCGACTCGACATCGTTTTCGTGCTCTTCCGCCTTTGGCTGCTGCTCAATGTCATTATTTTGGGTCGACTCGACATCGCTCTCGTGCCCTTCCACCTTTGGCTGCAGTTCAATGTCATTATTTTGGGTCGACTCGACATCGTTCTCGTGCTCTTCCACCTTTGGCTGCAGTTCAATGTCATTATTTTGGGTCGACTCGACCTCGCTCTCGTGCCCTTCCACCTTCGGCTGCAGTTCAGTGTCATTATTTTGGGTCGACTCGACCTCGCTCTCGTGCCCTTCCACCTTCGGCTGCAGTGTTCAGTGTCATTATTTTGGGTCGACTCGACCTCGTTCTCGTGCTCTTCCGCCTTTGGCTGCTGCTCAATGTCATTATTTTGGGTCGACTCGACATCGTTTTCGTGCTCTTCCGCCTTTGGCTGCTGCTCAATGTCATTATTTTGGGTCGACTCGACATCGTTTTCGTGCTCTTCCGCCTTTGGCTGCTGCTCAATGTCATTATTTTGGGTCGACTCGACATCGTTTTCGTGCTCTTCCCGCCTTCGGCTGCTGCTCAATGTCATTATTTTGGGTCGACTCGACATCGTTTTCGTGCTCTTCCGCCTTTGGCTGCTGCTCAATGTCATTATTTTGGGTCGACTCGACATCGTTTTCGTGCTCTTCCGCCTTTGGCTGCTGCTCAATGTCATTATTTTGGGTCGACTCGACATGGTTTTCGTGCTCTTCCGCCTTTGGCTGCTGCTCAATGTCATTATTTTGGGTCGACTCGACATCGTTCTCGTGCTCTTCCACCTTTGGCTGCAGTTCAATGTCATTATTTTGGGTCGACTCGACATCGTTCTCGTGCCCTTCCACCTTTGGCTGCAGTTCAATGTCATTATTTTGGGTCGACTCGACATCGCTCTCGTGCCCTTCCACCTTCGGCTGCAGTGTTCAGTGTCATTATTTTGGGTCGACTCGACCTCGCTCTCGTGCCCTTCCACCTCGGCTGCAGTTCAGTGTCATTATTTTGGGTCGACTCGACATCGCTCTCGTGCCCTTCCGCCTTTGGCTGCTGCTCAATGTCATTATTTTGGGTCGACTCGACATCGTTTTCGTGCTCTTCCACCTTTGGCTGCTGCTCAATGTCATTATTTTGGGTCGACTCGACATCGTTTTCGTGCTCTTCCGCCTTTGGCTGCTGCTCAATGTCATTATTTTGGGTCGACTCGACATCGTTTTCGTGCTCTTCCGCCTTTGGCTGCTGCTCAATGTCATTATTTTGGGTCGACTCGACATCGTTTTCGTGCTCTTCCGCCTTTGGCTGCTGCTCAATGTCATTATTTTGGGTCGACTCGACATCGTTTTCGTGCTCTTTCCGCCTTCGGCTGCTGCTCAATGTCATTATTTTGGGTCGACTCGACATCGTTCTCGTGCTCTTCCGCCTTTGGCTGCTGCTCAATGTCATTATTTTGGGTCGACTCGACATCGCTCTCGTGCCCTTCCGCCTTTGGCTGCAGTGCTCAATGTCATTATTTTGGGTCGACTCGACTCGCTCTCGTGCTCTTCCACCTTTGGCTGCTGCTCAATGTCATTATTTTGGGTCGACTCGACATCGTTTTCGTGCTCTTCCGCCTTTGCTGCTGCTCAATGTCATTATTTTGGGTCGACTCGACATCGTTTTCGTGCTCTTCCGCCTTTGCTGCTGCTCAATGTCATTATTTTGGGTCGACTCGACATCGTTTTCGTGCTCTTCCGCCTTTGGCTGCTGCTCAATGTCATTATTTTGGGTCGACTCGACATCGTTTTCGTGCTCTTCCGCCTTTGGCTGCTGCTCAATGTCATTATTTTGGGTCGACTCGACATCGTTTTCGTGCTCTTCCGCCTTTGGCTGCTGCTCAATGTCATTATTTTGGGTCGACTCGACATCGTTTTCGTCGTGCTCTTCCGCCTTTGGCTGCTGCTCAATGTCATTATTTTGGGTCGACTCGACATCGTTTTCGTGCTCTTCCGCCTTTGGCTGCTGCTCAATGTCATTATTTTGGGTCGACTCGACATCGTTTTCGTGCTCTTCCGCCTTTGCTGCTGCTCCATTATTTTGGGTCGACTCGACATCGTTTTCGTGCTCTTCCGCCTTTGGCTGCTGCTCAATGTCATTATTTTGGGTCGACTCGACATCGTTTTCGTGCTCTTCCGCCTTTGGCTGCTGCTCAATGTCATTATTTTGGGTCGACTCGACATCGTTTTCGTGCTCTTCCGCCTTTGGCTGCTGCTCAATGTCATTATTTTGGGTCGACTCGACATCGTTTTCGTGCTCTTCCGCCTTTGGCTGCTGCTCAATGTCATTATTTTGGGTCGACTCGACATCGTTTTCGTGCTCTTCCGCCTTTGGCTGCTGCTCAATGTCATTATTTTGGTCGACTCGACCTCGCTCTCGTGCCTTCCACCTTCGGCTGCAGTTCAGTGTCATTATTTTGGGTCGACTCGACATCGGTTCTCGTGCTCTTCCGTTTTTATTTGGCTGCAGTTCAATGTCATTATTTTGGGTCGACTCGACCTCGCTCTCGTGCCCTTCCACCTTCGGCTGCAGTTCAGTGTCATTATTTTGGGTCGACTCGACATCGCTCTCGTGCCTTCCACCTTCGGCTGCAGTGTTCAATGTCATTATTTTGGGTCGACTCGACATCGCTCTCGTGCCTTCCGCCTTTGGCTGCTGCTCAATGTCATTATTTTGGGTCGACTCGACATCGTTTTCGTGCTCTTCCGCCTTTGGCTGCTGCTCAATGTCATTATTTGGGTCGACTCGACATCGTTTTCGTGCTCTTCCGCCTTTGGCTGCTGCTCAATGTCATTATTTTGGGTCGACTCGACATCGTTTTCGTGCTCTTCCGCCTTTGGCTGCTGCTCAATGTCATTATTTTGGGTCGACTCGACATCGTTTTCGTGCTCTTCCGCCTTGGCTGCTGCTCAATGTCATTATTTTGGGTCGACTCGACATGGTTTTCGTGCTCTTCCGCCTTTGGCTGCTGCTCAATGTCATTATTTTGGGTCGACTCGACATGGTTTTCGTGCTCTTCCGCCTTTGGCTGCTGCTCAATGTCATTATTTTGGGTCGACTCGACATCGTTCTCGTGCTCTTCCACTTTGGCTGCAGTTCAATGTCATTATTTTGGGTCGACTCGACATCGCTCTCGTGCCCTTCCACCTTCGGCTGCAGTCAATGTCATTATTTTGGGTCGACTCGACCTCGCTCTCGTGCCCTTCCACCTTCGGCTGCAGTGTTCAGTGTCATTATTTTGGGTCGACTCGACCTCGCTCTCGTGCCCTTCCACCTTCGGCTGCAGTGCTCAGTGTCATTATTTTGGGTCGACTCGACATCGCTCTCGTGCCCTTCCGCCTTTGGCTGCTGCTCAATGTCATTATTTTGGGTCGACTCGACATCGTTTTCGTGCTCTTCCGCCTTTGGCTGCTGCTCAATGTCATTATTTTGGGTCGACTCGACATCGTTTCGTGCTCTTCCGCCTTTGGCTGCTGCTCAATGTCATTATTTTGGGTCGACTCGACATCGTTTTCGTGCTCTTCCG
This sequence comes from Ophthalmolycus amberensis, assembly GCA_024529925.1. Classification (NCBI taxonomy): domain Eukaryota; kingdom Metazoa; phylum Chordata; class Actinopteri; order Perciformes; family Zoarcidae; genus Ophthalmolycus; species Ophthalmolycus amberensis. The sequence continues at coordinate 7,170 of JAFEUB010001682.1, forward strand.
CCTTTGGCTGCTGCTCAATGTCATTATTTTGGGTCGACTCGACATCGTTTTCGTGCTCTTCCGCCTTTGGCTGCTGCTCAATGTCATTATTTTGGGTCGACTCGACATCGTTTTCGTGCTCTTCCGCCTTTGGCTGCTGCTCAATGTCATTATTTTGGGTCGACTCGACATCGTTCTCGTGCTCTTCCGCCTTTGGCTGCTGTTCAATGTCATTATTTTGGGTCGACTCGACATCGTCTCGTGCTCTTCCACCTTCGGCTGCAGTGCTCAATGTCATTATTTTGGGTCGACTCGACCTCGTTCTCGTGCCCTTCCGCCTTTGGCTGCTGCTCAATGTCATTATTTTGGGTCGACTCGACATCGTTTTCGTGCTCTTCCGCCTTTGCTGCTGCTCAATGTCATTATTTTGGGTCGACTCGACATCGTTTTCGTGCTCTTCCGCCTTTGCTGCTGCTCAATGTCATTATTTTGGGTCGACTCGACATCGTTTTCGTGCTCTTCCGCCTTTGGCTGCTGCTCAATGTCATTATTTTGGGTCGACTCGACATCGTTTTCGTGCTCTTCCGCCTTTGGCTGCTGCTCAATGTCATTATTTTGGGTCGACTCGACATCGTTTTCGTGCTCTTCCGCCTTTGGCTGCTGCTCAATGTCATTATTTTGGGTCGACTCGACATCGTTTTCGTGCTCTTCCGCCTTTGGCTGCTGCTCAATGTCATTATTTTGGGTCGACTCGACATCGTTTTCGTGCTCTTCCGCCTTTGGCTGCTGCTCAATGTCATTATTTTGGGTCGACTCGACATCGTTTTCGTGCTCTTCCGCCTTTGTGCTGCTGCTCATTATTTTGGGTCGACTCGACATCGTTTTCGTGCTCTTCCGCCTTTGGCTGCTGCTCAATGTCATTATTTTGGGTCGACTCGACATGGTTTTCGTGCTCTTCCGCCTTTGGCTGCTGCTCAATGTCATTATTTTGGGTCGACTCGACATCGTTTTCGTGCTCTTCCGCTTTGGCTGCTGCTCAATGTCATTATTTTGGGTCGACTCGACATCGTTTTCGTGCTCTTCCGCCTTTGGCTGCTGCTCAATGTCATTATTTTGGGTCGACTCGACATGGTTTTCGTGCTCTTCCGCCTTTGGCTGCTGCTCAATGTCATTATTTTGGGTCGACTCGACCTCGCTCTCGTGCCCTTCCACCTTCGGCTGCAGTTCAGTGTCATTATTTTGGGTCGACTCGACATCGTTCTCGTGCTCTTCCACCTTTGGCTGCAGTTCAATGTCATTATTTTGGGTCGACTCGACCTCGCTCTCGTGCCCTTCCACCTTCGGCTGCAGTTCAGTGTCATTATTTTGGGTCGACTCGACCTCGCTCTCGTGCCTTCCACCTTCGGCTGCTGCTCAATGTCATTATTTTGGGTCGACTCGACCTCGCTCTCGTGCCTTCCGCCTTTGGCTGCTGCTCAATGTCATTATTTTGGGTCGACTCGACATCGTTTTCGTGCTCTTCCACCTTTGGCTGCTGCTCAATGTCATTATTTTGGGTCGACTCGACATCGTTTCGTGCTCTTCCGCCTTTGGCTGCTGCTCAATGTCATTATTTTTTGGTCGACTCGACATCGTTTTCGTGCTCTTCCGCCTTTGGCTGCTGCTCAATGTCATTATTTGGGTCGACTCGACATCGTTTTCGTGCTCTTCCGCCTTTGGCTGCTGCTCAATGTCATTATTTTGGGTCGACTCGACATCGTTTTCGTGCTCTTCCGCCTTTGGCTGCTGCTCAATGTCATTATTTTGGGTCGACTCGACATCGTTTTTCGTGCTCTTCCGCCTTTGGCTGCTGCTCAATGTCATTATTTTGGGTCGACTCGACCTCGCTCTCGTGCCTTCCACCTTCGGCTGCAGTTCAGTGTCATTATTTTGGGTCGACTCGACATCGTTCTCGTGCTCTTCCACCTTTGGCTGCAGTTCAATGTCATTATTTTGGGTCGACTCGACCTCGCTCTCGTGCCCTTCCACCTTCGGCTGCAGTTCAATGTCATTATTTTGGGTCGACTCGACCTCGCTCTCGTGCCCTTCCACCTTCGGCTGCAGTGTTCAATGTCATTATTTTGGGTCGACTCGACCTCGTTCTCGTGCCCTTCCGCCTTTGGCTGCTGCTCAATGTCATTATTTTGGGTCGACTCGACATCGTTTTCGTGCTCTTCCGCCTTTGGCTGCTGCTCAATGTCATTATTTTGGGTCGACTCGACATCGTTTTCGTGCTCTTCCGCCTTTGGCTGCTGCTCAATGTCATTATTTTTTGGTCGACTCGACATCGTTTTCGTGCTCTTCCGCCTTTGGCTGCTGCTCAATGTCATTATTTTGGGTCGACTCGACATCGTTTTCGTGCTCTTCCGCCTTTGGCTGCTGCTCAATGTCATTATTTTGGGTCGACTCGACATCGTTCTCGTGCTCTTCCGCCTTGGCTGCTTCAATGTCATTATTTTGGGTCGACTCGACATCGTTCTCGTGCTCTTCCACCTTTGGCTGCAGTGCTCAATGTCATTATTTTGGGTCGACTCGACATCGCTCTCGTGCCCTTCCCCTTCGGCTGCTGTTCAATGTCATTATTTTGGGTCGACTCGACCTCGCTCTCGTGCCCTTCCACCTTCGGCTGCAGTGCTCAATGTCATTATTTGGGTCGACTCGACCTCGTTCTCGTGCCCTTCCGCTTTGGCTGCTGCTCAATGTCATTATTTTGGGTCGACTCGACATCGTTTTCGTGCTCTTCCACCTTTGGCTGCTGCTCAATGTCATTATTTTGGGTCGACTCGACATCGTTTTCGTGCTCTTCCGCCTTTGGCTGCTGCTCAATGTCATTATTTTGGGTCGACTCGACATCGTTTTCGTGCTCTTCCGCCTTTGGCTGCTGCTCAATGTCATTATTTTGGGTCGACTCGACATCGTTTTCGTGCTCTTCCGCCTTTGGCTGCTGCTCAATGTCATTATTTTGGGTCGACTCGACCGTTTCGTGCTCTTCCGCCTTTGCTGCTGCTCAATGTCATTATTTTGGGTCGACTCGACATCGTTTTCGTGCTCTTCCGCCTTTGGCTGCTGCTCAATGTCATTATTTTGGGTCGACTCGACATCGTTTTCGTGCTCTTCCGCCTTTGGCTGCTGCTCAATGTCATTATTTTGGGTCGACTCGACATCGTTTTCGTGCTCTTCCGCCTTTGGCTGCTGCTCAATGTCATTATTTTGGGTCGACTCGACATGGTTTTCGTGCTCTTCCGCCTTTGGCTGCTGCTCAATGTCATTATTTTGGGTCGACTCGACATCGTTTTCGTGCTCTTCCGCCTTTGGCTGCTGCTCAATGTCATTATTTTGGGTCGACTCGACATCGTTTTCGTGCTCTTCCGCCTTTGGCTGCTGCTCAATGTCATTATTTTGGGTCGACTCGACATCGTTCTTCGTGCCCTTCCACCTTCGGCTGCAGCTCAATGTCATTATTTTGGGTCGACTCGACATCGCTCTCGTGCTCTTCCACCTTTGGCTGCTGCTCAATGTCATTATTTTGGGTCGACTCGACATCGTTTTCGTGCTCTTCCACCTTTGGCTGCTGCTCAATGTCATTATTTTGGGTCGACTCGACCTCGCTCTCGTGCCCTTCCACCTTCGGCTGCAGTTCAGTGTCATTATTTTGGGTCGACTCGACCTCGCTCTCGTGCCCTTCCACCTTCGGCTGCAGTTCAGTGTCATTATTTTGGGTCGACTCGACCTCGCTCTCGTGCCCTTCCGCCTTTGGCTGCTGCTCAATGTCATTATTTTGGGTCGACTCGACATCGTTTTCGTGCTCTTCCCCTTTGGCTGCTGCTCAATGTCATTATTTTGGGTCGACTCGACATCGTTTTCGTGCTCTTCCGCCTTTGGCTGCTGCTCAATGTCATTATTTTGGGTCGACTCGACATCGTTTTCGTGCTCTTCCGCCTTTGGCTGCTGCTCAATGTCATTATTTTGGGTCGACTCGACATCGTTTTCGTGCTCTTCCGCCTTTGGCTGCTGCTCAATGTCATTATTTTGGGTCGACTCGACATGGTTTTCGTGCTCTTCCGCCTTTGGCTGCTGCTCAATGTCATTATTTTGGGTCGACTCGACATCGTTTTCGTGCTCTTCCGCCTTTGGCTGCTGCTCAATGTCATTATTTTGGGTCGACTCGACATCGTTTTCGTGCTCTTCCGCCTTTGGCTGCTGCTCAATGTCATTATTTTGGGTCGACTCGACATCGTTCTCGTGCTCTTCCACCTTTGGCTGCTGTCAATGTCATTATTTTGGGTCGACTCGACCTCGCTCTCGTGCCCTTCCACCTTCGGCTGCAGTTCAGTGTCATTATTTTGGGTCGACTCGACATCGTTCTCGTGCTCTTCCACCTTTGGCTGCAGTTCAATGTCATTATTTTGGGTCGACTCGACCTCGCTCTCGTGCCCTTCCACCTTCGGCTGCAGTTCAGTGTCATTATTTTGGGTCGACTCGACCTCGCTCTCGTGCCCTTCCACCTTCGGCTGCTGCTCAATGTCATTATTTTGGGTCGACTCGACATCGCTCTCGTGCCCTTCCGCCTTTGGCTGCTGCTCAATGTCATTATTTTGGGTCGACTCGACATCGTTTTCGTGCTCTTCCACCTTTGGCTGCTGCTCAATGTCATTATTTTGGGTCGACTCGACATCGTTTTCGTGCTCTTCCGCCTTTGGCTGCTGCTCAATGTCATTATTTTGGGTCGACTCGACATCGTTTTCGTGCTCTTCCGCCTTTGGCTGCTGCTCAATGTCATTATTTTGGGTCGACTCGACATCGTTTTCGTGCTCTTCCGCCTTCGGCTGCTGCTCAATGTCATTATTTTGGGTCGACTCGACATGGTTTTCGTGCTCTTCCGCCTTTGGCTGCTGCTCAATGTCATTATTTTTGGTCGACTCGACATGGTTTTCGTGCTCTTCCGCCTTTGGCTGCTGCTCAATGTCATTATTTTGGGTCGACTCGACATCGTTCTCGTGCTCTTCCGCCTTTGGCTGCAGTTCAATGTCATTATTTTGGGTCGACTCGACCTCGCTCTCGTGCCCTTCCACCTTCGGCTGCAGTTCAATGTCATTATTTTGGGTCGACTCGACCTCGCTCTCGTGCCCTTCCACCTTCGGCTGCAGTGTTCAGTGTCATTATTTTGGGTCGACTCGACCTCGCTCTCGTGCCCTTCCACCTTCGGCTGCAGTGCTCAGTGTCATTATTTGGGTCGACTCGACATCGTTCTCGTGCCCTTCCGCCTTTGGCTGCTGCTCAATGTCATTATTTTGGGTCGACTCGACATCGTTTTCGTGCTCTTCCGCCTTTGGCTGCTGCTCAATGTCATTATTTTGGGTCGACTCGACATCGTTTTCGTGCTCTTCCGCCTTTGGCTGCTGCTCAATGTCATTATTTTGGGTCGACTCGACATGTTTTTCGTGCTCTTCCGCCTTTGGCTGCTGCTCAATGTCATTATTTTGGGTCGACTCGACATCGTTTCGTGCTCTTCCGCCTTTGGCTGCTGCTCAATGTCATTATTTTGGGTCGACTCGACATCGTTCTCGTGCTCTTCCACCTTCGGCTGCTGCTCAATGTCATTATTTTGGGTCGACTCGACATCGTTTTCGTGCTCTTCCACCTTTGGCTGCAGTTCAATGTCATTATTTTGGGTCGACTCGACCTCGCCTCGTGCCCTTCCACCTTCGGCTGCAGTGCTCAGTGTCATTATTTTGGGTCGACTCGACCTCGCTCTCGTGCCTTCCACCTTTGGCTGCTGCTCAATGTCATTATTTTGGGTCGACTCGACATCGTTTTCGTGCTCTTCCGCCTTTGGCTGCTGCTCAATGTCATTATTTTGGGTCGACTCGACATCGTTTTCGTGCTCTTCCGCCTTTGCTGCTGCTCAATGTCATTATTTTGGTCGACTCGACATCGTTTTCGTGCTCTTCCGCCTTTGGCTGCTGCTCAATGTCATTATTTTGGGTCGACTCGACATCGTTTTCGTGCTCTTCCGCCTTTGGCTGCTGCTCAATGTCATTATTTTGGTCGACTCGACATCGTTTTCGTGCTCTTCCGCCTTTGGCTGCTGCTCAATGTCATTATTTTGGGTCGACTCGACATCGTTTTCGTGCTCTTCCGCCTTTGGCTGCTGCTCAATGTCATTATTTTGGGTCGACTCGACATCGTTTTCGTGCTCTTCCGCCTTTGGCTGCTGCTCAATGTCATTATTTTGGGTCGACTCGACATCGTTTTCGTGCTCTTCCGCCTTCTGCTGCTGCTCATTATTTTGGGTCGACTCGACATCGTTTTCGTGCTCTTCCGCCTTTGGCTGCTGCTCAATGTCATTATTTTGGGTCGACTCGACATCGTTTTCGTGCTCTTCCGCCTTTGGCTGCTGCTCAATGTCATTATTTTGGGTCGACTCGACATCGTTTTCGTGCTCTTCCGCCTTTGGCTGCTGCTCAATGTCATTATTTGGGTCGACTCGACATCGTTTTCGTGCTCTTCCGCCTTTGGCTGCTGCTCAATGTCATTATTTTGGTCGACTCGACATCGTTTTCGTGCTCTTCCGCCTTTGGCTGCTGCTCAATGTCATTATTTTGGGTCGACTCGACATCGTTCTCGTGCCTTCCACCTTCGGCTGCAGTTCAGTGTCATTATTTTGGGTCGACTCGACATCGTTCTCGTGCTCTTCCACCTTTGGCTGCAGTTCAATGTCATTATTTTGGGTCGACTCGACCTCGCTCTCGTGCCCTTCCACCTTCGGCTGCAGTTCAGTGTCATTATTTTGGGTCGACTCGACCTCGCTCTCGTGCCTTCCACCTTCGGCTGCTGTTCAATGTCATTATTTTGGGTCGACTCGACCTCGCTCTCGTGCCCTTCCGCCTTTGGCTGCTGCTCAATGTCATTATTTTGGGTCGACTCGACATCGTTTTCGTGCTCTTCCACCTTTGGCTGCTGCTCAATGTCATTATTTTGGTCGACTCGACATCGTTTTCGTGCTCTTCCGCCTTTGGCTGCTGCTCAATGTCATTATTTTGGGTCGACTCGACATCGTTTTCGTGCTCTTCCGCCTTCGGCTGCTGCTCAATGTCATTATTTTGGGTCGACTCGACATCGTTTTCGTGCTCTTCCGCCTTTGGCTGCTGCTCAATGTCATTATTTTGGGTCGACTCGACATCGTTTTCGTGCTCTTCCGCCTTTGGCTGCTGCTCAATGTCATTTTTTTGGTCGACTCGACATGGTTTTCGTGCTCTTCCGCCTTTGGCTGCTGCTCAATGTCATTATTTTGGGTCGACTCGACTCGTTCTCGTGCTCTTCCACCTTCGGCTGCAGTTCAATGTCATTATTTTGGGTCGACTCGACATCGTTCTCGTGCTCTTCCACCTTTGGCTGCAGTTCAATGTCATTATTTTGGGTCGACTCGACATCGCTCTCGTGCCCTTCCACCTTCGGCTGCAGCTCAATGTCATTATTTTGGGTCGACTCGACTCGCTCTCGTGCCCTTCCACCTTCGGCTGCAGTGCTCAATGTCATTATTTTGGGTCGACTCGACATCGTTCTCGTGCCCTTCCGCCTTTGGCTGCTGCTCAATGTCATTATTTTGGGTCGACTCGACATCGTTTTCGTGCTCTTCCGCCTTTGGCTGCTGCTCAATGTCATTATTTTGGGTCGACTCGACATCGTTTTCGTGCTCTTCCGCCTTTGGCTGCTGCTCAATGTCATTATTTTGGGTCGACTCGACATCGTTTTCGTGCTCTTCCGCCTTTGGCTGCTGCTCAATGTCATTATTTGGGTCGACTCGACATCGTTTTCGTGCTCTTCCGCCTTTGGCTGCTGCTCAATGTCATTATTTTGGGTCGACTCGACATCGTTCTCGTGCTCTTCCACCTTTGGCTGCAGTTCAATGTCATTATTTTGGGTCGACTCGACTCGTTCTCGTGCTCTTCCACCTTCGGCTGCAGTGCTCAATGTCATTATTTTGGGTCGACTCGACATCGTTCTCGTGCCCTTCCACCTTTGGCTGCAGTGCTCAATGTCATTATTTTGGGTCGACTCGACATCGCTCTCGTGCCTTCCGCCTTTGGCTGCTGCTCAATGTCATTATTTTGGGTCGACTCGACATCGTTTTCGTGCTCTTCCACCTTTGGCTGCTGCTCAATGTCATTATTTTGGGTCGACTCGACATCGTTTTCGTGCTCTTCCGCCTTGGCTGCTGCTCAATGTCATTATTTTGGGTCGACTCGACATCGTTTTCGTGCTCTTCCGCCTTTGGCTGCTGCTCAATGTCATTATTTTGGTCGACTCGACATCGGTTTCGTGCTCTTCCGCCTTTGGCTGCTGCTCAATGTCATTATTTTGGGTCGACTCGACATCGTTTTCGTGCTCTTCCGCCTTTGCTGCTGCTCAATGTCATTATTTTGGGTCGACTCGACATCGTTTTCGTGCTCTTCCGCCTTTGGCTGCTGCTCAATGTCATTATTTTGGGTCGACTCGACATCGTTTTCGTGCTCTTCCGCCTTTGGCTGCTGCTCAATGTCATTATTTTGGGTCGACTCGACATCGTTTTCGTGCTCTTCCGCCTTTGGCTGCTGCTCAATGTCATTATTTTGGGTCGACTCGACATGGTTTTCGTGCTCTTCCGCCTTTGGCTGCTGCTCAATGTCATTATTTTGGGTCGACTCGACATCGTTTTCGTGCTCTTCCGCCTTTGGCTGCTGCTCAATGTCATTATTTTGGGTCGACTCGACATCGTTTTCGTGCTCTTCCGCCTTTGGCTGCTGCTCAATGTCATTATTTTGGGTCGACTCGACATCGTTTTCGTGCTCTTCCGCCTTGGCTGCTGCTCAATGTCATTATTTTGGGTCGACTCGACATCGTTCTCGTGCTCTTCCACCTTCGGCTGCTGCTCAATGTCATTATTTTGGGTCGACTCGACATCGTTTCGTGCTCTTCCGCCTTTGGCTGCTGCTCAATGTCATTATTTTGGGTCGACTCGACCTCGCTCTCGTGTCCCTTCCACCTTCGGCTGCAGTTCAATGTCATTATTTTGGGTCGACTCGACCTCGGCTCTCCCTTCCACCTTCGGCTGCAGTGCTCAATGTCATTATTTTGGGTCGACTCGACCTCGCTCTCGTGCCCTTCCGCCTTTGGCTGCTGCTCAATGTCATTATTTGGGTCGACTCGACATCGTTTTCGTGCTCTTCCACTTTGGCTGCTGCTCAATGTCATTATTTTGGGTCGACTCGACATCGTTTTCGTGCTCTTCCGCCTTTGGCTGCTGCTCAATGTCATTATTTTGGGTCGACTCGACATCGTTTTCGTGCTCTTCCGCCTTTGGCTGCTGCTCAATGTCATTATTTTGGGTCGACTCGACATCGTTTTCGTGCTCTTCCGCCTTTGGCTGCTGCTCAATGTCATTATTTTGGGTCGACTCGACATCGTTTTCGTGCTCTTCCGCCTTTGGCTGCTGCTCAATGTCATTTTTTTGGTCGACTCGACATCGTTTTCGTGCTCTTCCGCCTTTGGCTGCTGCTCAATGTCATTATTTTGGGTCGACTCGACATCGTTTTCGTGCTCTTCCGCCTTTGGCTGCTGCTCAATGTCATTATTTTGGGTCGACTCGACATCGTTTTCGTGCTCTTCCACCTTCGGCTGCAGTTCAATGTCATTATTTTGGGTCGACTCGACCTCGCTCTCGTGCCCTCCACCTTCGGCTGCAGTTCAGTGTCATTATTTGGGTCGACTCGACATCGTTCTCGTGCTCTTCCACCTTTGGCTGCAGTTCAATGTCATTATTTTGGGTCGACTCGACCTCGCTCTCGTGCCCTTCCACCTTCGGCTGCAGTTCAATGTCATTATTTTGGGTCGACTCGACATCGCTCTCGTGCCCTTCCACCTTCGGCTGCAGTGTTCAATGTCATTATTTTGGGTCGACTCGACATCGCTCTCGTGCCTTCCGCCTTTGGCTGCTGCTCAATGTCATTATTTTGGGTCGACTCGACATCGTTTTCGTGCTCTTCCACCTTTGGCTGCTGCTCAATGTCATTATTTTGGGTCGACTCGACATCGTTTTCGTGCTCTTCCGCCTTTGGCTGCTGCTCAATGTCATTATTTTGGGTCGACTCGACATCGTTTTCGTGCTCTTCCGCCTTTGGCTGCTGCTCAATGTCATTATTTTGGGTCGACTCGACATCGTTTTCGTGCTCTTCCGCCTTCGGCTGCTGCTCAATGTCATTATTTTGGGTCGACTCGACATGGTTTTCGTGCTCTTCCGCCTTTGGCTGCTGCTCAATGTCATTATTTTGGGTCGACTCGACATGGTTTTCGTGCTCTTCCGCCTTTGGCTGCTGCTCAATGTCATTATTTTGGGTCGACTCGACATCGTTTTCGTGCTCTTCCCCTTTGGCTGCTGCTCAATGTCATTATTTTGGGTCGACTCGACCTCGCTCTCGTGCCCTTCCACCTTCGGCTGCAGTTCAGTGTCATTATTTTGGGTCGACTCGACATCGCTCTCGTGCCCTTCCACCTTGGCTGCAGTGTTCAATGTCATTATTTTGGGTCGACTCGACATCGCTCTCGTGCCCTTCCGCCTTGGCTGCTGCTCAATGTCATTATTTTGGGTCGACTCGACATCGTTTTCGTGCCCTTCCGCCTTTGGCTGCTGCTCAATGTCATTATTTTGGGTCGACTCGACATCGTTTTCGTGCTCTTCCGCCTTTGGCTGCTGCTCAATGTCATTATTTTGGGTCGACTCGACATCGTTTTCGTGCTCTTCCGCCTTTGGCTGCTGCTCAATGTCATTATTTTGGGTCGACTCGACATCGTTTTCGTGCTCTTCCGCCTTTGGCTGCTGCTCAATGTCATTATTTTGGGTCGACTCGACATCGTTTTCGTGCTCTTCCGCCTTTGGCTGCTGCTCAATGTCATTATTTGGGTCGACTCGACATCGTTCTCGTGCTCTTCCGCCTTCGGCTGCAGTTCAATGTCATTATTTTGGGTCGACTCGACCTCGTTCTCGTGCCTTCCCCTTTGGCTGCAGTTCAATGTCATTATTTTGGGTCGACTCGACATCGTTCTCGTGCTCTTCCACCTTTGGCTGCAGTGCTCAATGTCATTATTTTGGGTCGACTCGACTCGTTCTCGTGCCCTTCCACCTTGGCTGCTGCTCAATGTCATTATTTTGGGTCGACTCGACATCGTTTTCGTGCTCTTCCGCCTTTGCTGCTGCTCAATGTCATTATTTTGGGTCGACTCGACATCGTTTTCGTGCTCTTCCGCCTTTGCTGCTGCTCAATGTCATTATTTTGGGTCGACTCGACATCGTTTTCGTGCTCTTCCGCCTTTGGCTGCTGCTCAATGTCATTATTTTGGGTCGACTCGACATCGTTTTCGTGCTCTTCCGCCTTTGGCTGCTGCTCAATGTCATTATTTTGGGTCGACTCGACATCGTTTTCGTGCTCTTCCGCCTTTGGCTGCTGCTCAATGTCATTATTTTGGGTCGACTCGACATCGTTTTCGTGCTCTTCCGCCTTTGGCTGCTGCTCAATGTCATTATTTTGGTCGACTCGACATCGTTTTCGTGCTCTTCCGCCTTTGGCTGCTGCTCAATGTCATTATTTTGGGTCGACTCGACATGGTTTTCGTGCTCTTCCGCCTTTGCTGCTGCTCAATGTCATTTTTGGGTCGACTCGACATCGTTTTCGTGCTCTTCCGCCTTTGGCTGCTGCTCAATGTCATTATTTTGGGTCGACTCGACATCGTTTTCGTGCTCTTCCGCCTTTGGCTGCTGCTCAATGTCATTATTTTGGGTCGACTCGACATCGTTTTCGTGCTCTTCCGCCTTTGGCTGCTGCTCAATGTCATTATTTTGGGTCGACTCGACATCGTTTCGTGCTCTTCCGCCTTTGGCTGCTGCTCAATGTCATTATTTTGGGTCGACTCGACATCGTTTTCGTGCTCTTCCGCCTTTGGCTGCTGCTCAATGTCATTATTTTGGGTCGACTCGACCTCGCTCTCGTGCCCTTCCACCTTCGGCTGCTGTCAATGTCATTATTTTGGGTCGACTCGACATCGTTCTCGTGCTCTTCCACCTTTGGCTGCAGTTCAATGTCATTATTTTGGGTCGACTCGACCTCGCTCTCGTGCCCTTCCACCTTCGGCTGCTGCTCAATGTCATTATTTTGGGTCGACTCGACATCGTTCTCGTGCCCTTCCACCTTCGGCTGCAGTGTTCAATGTCATTATTTTGGGTCGACTCGACATCGTTCTCGTGCCCTTCCGCCTTTGGCTGCTGCTCAATGTCATTATTTTGGGTCGACTCGACATCGTTTTCGTGCTCTTCCGCCTTTGGCTGCTGCTCAATGTCATTATTTTGGTCGACTCGACATCGTTTTCGTGCTCTTCCGCCTTTGGCTGCTGCTCAATGTCATTATTTTGGGTCGACTCGACATCGTTTTCGTGCTCTTCCGCCTTTGGCTGCTGCTCAATGTCATTATTTTGGGTCGACTCGACATCGTTTTCGTGCTCTTCCACCTTTGGCTGCAGCTCAATGTCATTATTTTGGGTCGACTCGACATCGCTCTCGTGCCTTCCACCTTTGGCTGCAGTTCAATGTCATTATTTTGGGTCGACTCGACATCGTTCTCGTGCCCTTCCACCTTGGCTGCTAGTTCAGTGTCATTATTTTGGGTCGACTCGACCTCGCTCTCGTGCCCTTCCACCTTCGGCTGCAGTGTTCAATGTCATTATTTTGGGTCGACTCGACATCGCTCTCGTGCCCTTCCGCCTTTGGCTGCTGCTCAATGTCATTATTTTGGGTCGACTCGACATCGTTTTCGTGCTCTTCCACCTTTGGCTGCTGCTCAATGTCATTATTTTGGGTCGACTCGACATCGTTTCGTGCTCTTCCGCTTTGGCTGCTGCTCAATGTCATTATTTTGGGTCGACTCGACATCGTTTTCGTGCTCTTCCGCCTTTGGCTGCTGCTCAATGTCATTATTTTGGGTCGACTCGACATCGTTTTCGTGCTCTTCCGCCTTTGGCTGCTGCTCAATGTCATTATTTTGGTCGACTCGACATCGTTTTCGTGCTCTTCCGCCTTTGCTGCTGCTCAATGTCATTATTTTGGTCGACTCGACATGGTTTTCGTGCTCTTCCGCCTTTGGCTGCTGCTCAATGTCATTATTTTGGGTCGACTCGACATCGTTTTCGTGCTCTTCCGCCTTTGGCTGCTGCTCAATGTCATTATTTTGGGTCGACTCGACATCGTTTTCGTGCTCTTCCACTTTGGCTGCTGCTCAATGTCATTATTTTGGGTCGACTCGACCTCGCTCTCGTGCCTTCCACCTTCGGCTGCAGTTCAATGTCATTATTTTGGGTCGACTCGACATCGTTCTCGTGCCCTTCCACCTTCGGCTGCAGTGTTCAGTGTCATTATTTTGGGTCGACTCGACCTCGCTCTCGTGCCCTTCCGCCTTTGGCTGCTGCTCAATGTCATTATTTTGGGTCGACTCGACATCGTTTTCGTGCTCTTCCGCCTTTGGCTGCTGCTCAATGTCATTATTTTGGGTCGACTCGACATCGTTTTCGTGCTCTTCCGCCTTCGGCTGCTGCTCAATGTCATTATTTTGGGTCGACTCGACATCGTTTTCGTGCTCTTCCGCCTTTGGCTGCTGCTCAATGTCATTATTTTGGGTCGACTCGACATCGTTTTCGTGCTCTTCCGCCTTTGGCTGCTGCTCAATGTCATTATTTTGGGTCGACTCGACATCGTTTTCGTGCTCTTCCGCCTTTGGCTGCTGCTCAATGTCATTATTTTGGGTCGACTCGACATGGTTTTCGTGCTCTTCCGCCTTTGGCTGCTGCTCAATGTCATTATTTTGGGTCGACTCGACATCGTTCTCGTGCTCTTCCACCTTTGGCTGCAGCTCAATGTCATTATTTTGGGTCGACTCGACATCGTTCTCGTGCCTTCCACCTTCGGCTGCAGTCAATGTCATTATTTTGGGTCGACTCGACTCGCTCTCGTGCCTTTCCACCTTCGGCTGCAGTTCAATGTCATTATTTTGGGTCGACTCGACATCGTTCTCGTGCTCTTCCACCTTTGGCTGCAGTGCTCAATGTCATTATTTTGGGTCGACTCGACATCGTTTTCGTGCTCTTCCGCCTTTGGCTGCTGCTCAATGTCATTATTTTGGGTCGACTCGACATCGTTTTCGTGCTCTTCCGCCTTTGGCTGCTGCTCAATGTCATTATTTTGGGTCGACTCGACATCGTTTTCGTGCTCTTCCGCCTTTGGCTGCTGCTCAATGTCATTATTTTGGGTCGACTCGACATCGTTTTCGTGCTCTTCCGCCTTTGGCTGCTGCTCAATGTCATTATTTTGGGTCGACTCGACATCGTTTTCGTGCTCTTTCCGCCTTTGCTGCTGCTCAATGTCATTATTTTGGGTCGACTCGACATCGTTTTCGTGCTCTTCCGCCTTTGGCTGCTGCTCAATGTCATTATTTTGGGTCGACTCGACATCGTTTTCGTGCTCTTCCGCCTTTGGCTGCTGCTCAATGTCATTATTTTGGGTCGACTCGACATCGTTTTCGTGCTCTTCCGCCTTTGGCTGCTGCTCAATGTCATTATTTTGGGTCGACTCGACATCGTTTTCGTGCTCTTCCGCCTTTGGCTGCTGCTCAATGTCATTATTTTGGGTCGACTCGACATGGTTTGTGCTCTTCCGCCTTTGCTGCTGCTCAATGTCATTATTTTGGGTCGACTCGACATCGCTCTCGTGCCCTTCCACCTTCGGCTGCAGTTCAATGTCATTATTTTGGGTCGACTCGACATCGTTCTCGTGCTCTTCCACCTTTGGCTGCAGTTCAATGTCATTATTTTGGGTCGACTCGACCTCGCTCTCGTGCCCTTCCACTTTCGGCTGCAGTTCAATGTCATTATTTTGGGTCGACTCGACCTCGCTCTCGTGCCCTTCCACCTTCGGCTGCAGTGTTCAGTGTCATTATTTTGGGTCGACTCGACCTCGCTCTCGTGCCCTTCCGCCTTGGCTGCTGCTCAATGTCATTATTTTGGGTCGACTCGACATCGTTTTCGTGCTCTTCCGCCTTTGGCTGCTGCTCAATGTCATTATTTTGGGTCGACTCGACATCGTTTTCGTGCTCTTCCGCCTTTGCTGCTGCTCAATGTCATTATTTTGGGTCGACTCGACATCGTTTTCGTGCTCTTCCGCCTTTGGCTGCTGCTCAATGTCATTATTTTGGGTCGACTCGACATCGTTTTCGTGCTCTTCCGCCTTTGGCTGCTGCTCAATGTCATTATTTTGGGTCGACTCGACATCGTTTTCGTGCTCTTCCGCCTTTGGCTGCTGCTCAATGTCATTATTTTGGGTCGACTCGACCTCGCTCTCGTGTCCCTTCCACCTTCGGCTGCAGTTCAATGTCATTATTTGGGTCGACTCGACATCGTTTCGTGCTCTTCCACCTTTGGCTGCTGTTCAATGTCATTATTTTGGTCGACTCGACCTCGCTCTCGTGCCCTTCCACCTTCGGCTGCAGTTCAATGTCATTATTTTGGGTCGACTCGACATCGTTCTCGTGCCCTTCCACCTTCGGCTGCAGTGCTCAATGTCATTATTTTGGGTCGACTCGACATCGTTCTCGTGCCTTCCGCCTTTGGCTGCTGCTCAATGTCATTATTTTGGGTCGACTCGACATCGTTTTCGTGCTCTTCCGCCTTTGGCTGCTGCTCAATGTCATTATTTTGGGTCGACTCGACATCGTTCTCGTGCCCTTCCACCTTCGGCTGCAGTTCAATGTCATTATTTTGGGTCGACTCGACATCGCTTTCGTGCCCTTCCACCTTTGGCTGCTGCTCAATGTCATTATTTTGGTCGACTCGACATCGTTTTCGTGCTCTTCCGCCTTTGGCTGCTGCTCAATGTCATTATTTTGGGTCGACTCGACATCGTTTTCGTGCTCTTCCGCCTTTGGCTGCTGCTCAATGTCATTATTTTGGGTCGACTCGACATCGTTTTCGTGCTCTTCCGCCTTTGGCTGCTGCTCAATGTCATTATTTTGGGTCGACTCGACATCGTTTTCGTGCTCTTCCGCCTTTGGCTGCTGCTCAATGTCATTATTTTGGGTCGACTCGACATCGTTTTCGTGCTCTTCCGCCTTTGGCTGCTGCTCAATGTCATTATTTTGGGTCGACTCGACATCGTTTTCGTGCTCTTCCGCCTTTGGCTGCTGCTCAATGTCATTATTTTGGTCGACTCGACATGGTTTTCGTGCTCTTCCGCCTTTGGCTGCTGCTCAATGTCATTATTTTGGGTCGACTCGACATCGGTTCGTGCTCTTCCACCTTTGGCTGCAGTTCAATGTCATTATTTTGGGTCGACTCGACCTCGCTCTCGTGCCCTTCCACCTTCGGCTGCAGTTCAGTGTCATTATTTTGGGTCGACTCGACCTCGCTCTCGTGCCCTTCCACCTTCGGCTGCAGTGTTCAGTGTCATTATTTTGGGTCGACTCGACCTCGCTCTCGTGCCCTTCCACCTTCGGCTGCAGTGCTCAATGTCATTATTTTGGGTCGACTCGACATCGCTTTCGTGCCCTTCCGCCTTTGGCTGCTGCTCAATGTCATTATTTTGGGTCGACTCGACATCGTTTTCGTGCTCTTCCGCCTTTGGCTGCTGCTCAATGTCATTATTTTGGGTCGACTCGACATCGTTTTCGTGCTCTTCCGCCTTTGGCTGCTGCTCAATGTCATTATTTTGGGTCGACTCGACATCGTTTTCGTGCTCTTCCGCCTTTGGCTGCTGCTCAATGTCATTATTTTGGGTCGACTCGACATCGTTTTCGTGCTCTTCCGCCTTTGCTGCTGCTCAATGTCATTATTTTGGGTCGACTCGACATCGTTTTCGTGCTCTTCCGCCTTTGGCTGCTGCTCAATGTCATTATTTTGGGTCGACTCGACATCGTTTTCGTGCTCTTCCGCCTTTGGCTGCTGCTCAATGTCATTATTTTGGGTCGACTCGACATCGTTTTCGTGCTCTTCCGCCTTTGGCTGCTGCTCAATGTCATTATTTTGGGTCGACTCGACATCGTTTTCGTGCTCTTCCGCCTTTGGCTGCTGCTCAATGTCATTATTTTGGGTCGACTCGACATCGTTTTCGTGCTCTTCCGCCTTTGGCTGCTGCTCAATGTCATTATTTTGGGTCGACTCGACCTCGCTCTCGTGCCTTCCACCTTCGGCTGCAGTTCAGTGTCATTATTTTGGGTCGACTCGACATCGCTTCTCGTGCTCTTCCACCTTTGGCTGCAGTTCAATGTCATTATTTTGGGTCGACTCGACCTCGCTCTCGTGCCTTTCCACCTTCGGCTGCAGTGTTCAGTGTCATTATTTTGGGTCGACTCGACCTCGCTCTCGTGCCTTCCGCCTTTGGCTGCTGCTCAATGTCATTATTTTGGGTCGACTCGACCGTTTTCGTGCTCTTCCGCCTTGGCTGCTGCTCAATGTCATTATTTTGGTCGACTCGACATCGTTTTCGTGCTCTTCCGCCTTTGGCTGCTGCTCAATGTCATTATTTTGGGTCGACTCGACATGGTTTTCGTGCTCTTCCGCCTTTGGCTGCTGCTCAATGTCATTATTTTGGGTCGACTCGACATGGTTTTCGTGCTCTTCCGCCTTTGGCTGCTGCTCAATGTCATTATTTTGGGTCGACTCGACATCGTTTTCGTGCTCTTCCGCCTTTGGCTGCTGCTCAATGTCATTATTTTGGGTCGACTCGACCTCGCTCTCGTGCCCTTCCACCTTCGGCTGCAGTTCAGTGTCATTAGTTTGGGTCGACTCGACATCGTTCTCGTGCTCTTCCACCTTTGGCTGCAGTTCAATGTCATTATTTTGGGTCGACTCGACCTCGCTCTCGTGCCCTTCCACCTTCGGCTGCAGTTCAGTGTCATTATTTTGGGTCGACTCGACCTCGCTCTCGTGCCCTTCCACCTTCGGCTGCAGTGTTCAGTGTCATTATTTTGGGTCGACTCGACATCGTTCTCGTGCCTTCCGCCTTTGGCTGCTGCTCAATGTCATTATTTTGGGTCGACTCGACATCGTTTTCGTGCTCTTCCACCTTTGGCTGCTGCTCAATGTCATTATTTTGGGTCGACTCGACATCGTTTTCGTGCCTTCCGCCTTTGGCTGCTGCTCAATGTCATTATTTTGGGTCGACTCGACATCGTTTTCGTGCTCTTCCACCTTTGGCTGCTGCTCAATGTCATTATTTTGGGTCGACTCGACATCGTTCTCGTGCTCTTCCGCCTTTGGCTGCTGCTCAATGTCATTATTTTGGGTCGACTCGACATCGTTTTCGTGCTCTTCCGCCTTTGGCTGCTGCTCAATGTCATTATTTTGGGTCGACTCGACATCGTTTTCGTGCTCTTCCGCCTTTGGCTGCTGCTCAATGTCATTATTTTGGGTCGACTCGACATCGTTTTCGTGCTCTTCCGCCTTTGGCTGCTGCTCAATGTCATTATTTTGGGTCGACTCGACATCGTTTTCGTGCTCTTCCACCTTTGGCTGCTGCTCAATGTCATTATTTTGGGTCGACTCGACATCGTTTTCGTGCTCTTCCGCCTTTGGCTGCTGCTCAATGTCATTATTTTGGGTCGACTCGACATCGTTTTCGTGCTCTTCCGCCTTGGCTGCTGCTCAATGTCATTATTTTGGGTCGACTCGACATCGTTTTCGTGCTCTTCCGCCTTTGGCTGCTGCTCAATGTCATTATTTTGGGTCGACTCGACATCGTTTTCGTGCTCTTCCGCCTTTGGCTGCTGCTCAATGTCATTATTTTGGGTCGACTCGACATCGTTTTCGTGCTCTTCCGCCTTTGGCTGCTGCTCAATGTCATTATTTTGGGTCGACTCGACCTCGTTCTCGTGCCCTTCCACCTTTGGCTGCAGTTCAGTGTCATTATTTTGGTCGACTCGACCTCGCTCTCGTGCTCTTCCACCTTCGGCTGCAGTGTTCAATGTCATTATTTTGGGTCGACTCGACATCGTTTTCGTGCTCTTCCACCTTTGGCTGCTGCTCAATGTCATTATTTTTTTGTCGACTCGACATCGTTTTCGTGCTCTTCCACCTTCGGCTGCAGTTCAATGTCATTATTTTGGGTCGACTCGACCTCGCTCTCGTGCCCTTCCACCTTCGGCTGCAGTTCAGTGTCATTATTTTGGGTCGACTCGACCTCGTTTTCGTGCCCTTCCACCTTCGGCTGCTGCTCAATGTCATTATTTTGGGTCGACTCGACCTCGCTCTCGTGCCCTTCCGCCTTTGGCTGCTGCTCAATGTCATTATTTTGGGTCGACTCGACATCGTTTTCGTGCTCTTCCACCTTTGGCTGCTGCTCAATGTCATTATTTTGGGTCGACTCGACATCGTTTTCGTGCTCTTCACCTTTGGCTGCTGCTCAATGTCATTATTTTGGGTCGACTCGACATCGTTTTCGTGCTCTTCCACCTTCGGCTGCTGCTCAATGTCATTATTTTGGGTCGACTCGACATCGTTTTCGTGCTCTTCCGCCTTTGGCTGCTGCTCAATGTCATTATTTTGGTCGACTCGACATCGTTTTCGTGCTCTTCCGCCTTTGGCTGCTGCTCAATGTCATTATTTTGGGTCGACTCGACCTCGCTCTCGTGCCCTTCCACCTTCGGCTGCAGTTCAGTGTCATTATTTTGGGTCGACTCGACATCGTTCTCGTGCTCTTCCACCTTTGGCTGCAGTTCAATGTCATTATTTTGGGTCGACTCGACCTCGCTCTCGTGCCCTTCCACCTTCGGCTGCAGTTCAGTGTCATTATTTGGGTCGACTCGACCTCGCTCTCGTGCCCTTCCACCTTCGGCTGCAGTAGTTCAGTGTCATTATTTTGGGTCGACTCGACCTCGCTCTCGTGCCTTCCGCCTTTGGCTGCTGCTCAATGTCATTATTTTGGGTCGACTCGACATCGTTTTCGTGCTCTTCCACCTTTGGCTGCTGCTCAATGTCATTATTTTGGGTCGACTCGACATCGTTTTCGTGCTCTTCCACCTTTGGCTGCTGCTCAATGTCATTATTTTGGGTCGACTCGACATCGTTTTCGTGCTCTTCCACCTTTGCTGCTGCTCAATGTCATTATTTTGGGTCGACTCGACATCGTTTTCGTGCTCTTCCGCCTTTGGCTGCTGCTCAATGTCATTATTTTGGGTCGACTCGACATCGTTTTCGTGCTCTTCCGCCTTTGGCTGCTGCTCAATGTCATTATTTTGGGTCGACTCGACATCGTTTTCGTGCTCTTCCGCCTTTGGCTGCTGCTCAATGTCATTATTTTGGGTCGACTCGACATCGTTTTCGTGCTCTTCCGCCTTTGGCTGCTGCTCAATGTCATTATTTTGGGTCGACTCGACATCGTTTTCGTGCTCTTCCGCCTTTGGCTGCTGCTCAATGTCATTATTTTGGGTCGACTCGACATCGTTTTCGTGCTCTTCCGCCTTTGGCTGCTGCTCAATGTCATTATTTTTTTGTCGACTCGACATCGTTTTCGTGCTCTTCCGCCTTTGGCTGCTGCTCAATGTCATTATTTTGGGTCGACTCGACATCGTTTTCGTGCTCTTCCGCCTTTGGCTGCTGCTCAATGTCATTATTTTGGGTCGACTCGACATCGTTTTCGTGCTCTTCCGCCTTTGGCTGCTGCTCAATGTCATTATTTTTTGTCGACTCGACATCGTTTTCGTGCTCTTCCGCCTTTGGCTGCTGCTCAATGTCATTATTTTGGGTCGACTCGACATCGTTTTCGTGCTCTTCCGCCTTTGGCTGCTGCTCAATGTCATTATTTTGGGTCGACTCGACATCGTTTTCGTGCTCTTCCGCCTTTGGCTGCTGCTCAATGTCATTATTTTGGGTCGACTCGACATCGTTTTCGTGCTCTTCCGCCTTTGGCTGCTGCTCAATGTCATTATTTTGGGTCGACTCGACATCGTTTTCGTGCTCTTCCGCCTTTGGCTGCTGCTCAATGTCATTATTTTGGGTCGACTCGACATCGTTTTCGTGCTCTTCCGCCTTTGGCTGCTGCTCAATGTCATTATTTTGGGTCGACTCGACATCGTTTTCGTGCTCTTCCACCTTTGGCTGCTTCAATGTCATTATTTTGGGTCGACTCGACCTCGCTCTCGTGCCCTTCCACCTTCGGCTGCAGTTCAGTGTCATTATTTTGGGTCGACTCGACCTCGCTCTCGTGCCCTTCCACCTTTGGCTGCAGTGTTCAATGTCATTATTTTGGGTCGACTCGACCTCGCTCTCGTGCCCTTCCGCCTTTGGCTGCTGCTCAATGTCATTATTTTGGGTCGACTCGACATCGTTTTCGTGCTCTTCCACCTTTGGCTGCTGCTCAATGTCATTATTTTGGGTCGACTCGACATCGTTTTCGTGCTCTTCCGCCTTTGGCTGCTGCTCAATGTCATTATTTTTGGTCGACTCGACATCGTTTTCGTGCTCTTCCACCTTTGGCTGCTGCTCAATGTCATTATTTTGGTCGACTCGACATCGTTTTCGTGCTCTTCTTCCACCTTCGGCTGCTGCTCAATGTCATTATTTGGGTCGACTCGACATGGTTTTCGTGCTCTTCCGCCTTTGGCTGCTGCTCAATGTCATTATTTTGGGTCGACTCGACATCGTTTTCGTGCTCTTCCGCCTTTGGCTGCTGCTCAGTGTCATTATTTTGGGTCGACTCGACCTCGCTCTCGTGCCCTTCCACCTTCGGCTGCAGTTCAGTGTCATTATTTTGGGTCGACTCGACATCGTTCTCGTGCTCTTCCACCTTTGGCTGCAGTTCAATGTCATTATTTTGGGTCGACTCGACCTCGCTCTCGTGCCCTTCCACCTTCGCTGCAGTTCAGTGTCATTATTTTGGGTCGACTCGACCTCGCTCTCGTGCCCTTCCACCTTCGGCTGCAGTAGTTCAGTGTCATTATTTTGGGTCGACTCGACCTCACTCTCGTGCCCTTCCGCCTTTGGCTGCTGCTCAATGTCATTATTTTGGGTCGACTCGACATCGTTTTCGTGCTCTTCCACCTTTGGCTGCTGCTCAATGTCATTATTTTGGGTCGACTCGACATCGTTTTCGTGCTCTTCCGCCTTTGGCTGCTGCTCAATGTCATTATTTTGGGTCGACTCGACATCGTTTTCGTGCTCTTCCACCTTTGGCTGCTGCTCAATGTCATTATTTTGGGTCGACTCGACATCGTTTTCGTGCTCTTCCGCCTTTGGCTGCTGCTCAATGTCATTATTTTGGGTCGACTCGACATCGTTTTCGTGCTCTTCCGCCTTTGGCTGCTGCTCAATGTCATTATTTTGGGTCGACTCGACATCGTTTTCGTGCTCTTCCGCCTTTGGCTGCTGCTCAATGTCATTATTTTGGGTCGACTCGACATCGTTTTCGTGCTCTTCCGCCTTTGGCTGCTGCTCAATGTCATTATTTTTTTGTCGACTCGACATCGGTTTTCGTGCTCTTCCGCCTTTGGCTGCTGCTCAATGTCATTATTTTGGGTCGACTCGACATGGTTTTCGTGCTCTTCCGCCTTTGGCTGCTGCTCAATGTCATTATTTGGGTCGACTCGACATCGTTTTCGTGCTCTTCCGCCTTTGGCTGCTGCTCAATGTCATTATTTTGGGTCGACTCGACATCGTTTTCGTGCTCTTCCGCCTTTGGCTGCTGCTCAATGTCATTATTTTGGGTCGACTCGACATGGTTTTCGTGCTCTTCCGCCTTTGGCTGCTGCTCAATGTCATTATTTTGGGTCGACTCGACATGTTTTTCGTGCTCTTCCGCCTTTGGCTGCTGCTCAATGTCATTATTTTGGGTCGACTCGACATCGTTTTCGTGCTCTTCCGCCTTTGGCTGCTGCTCAATGTCATTATTTTTTTGTCGACTCGACATCGTTTTCGTGCTCTTCCGCCTTTGGCTGCTGCTCAATGTCATTATTTTGGGTCGACTCGACATCGTTTTCGTGCTCTTCCACCTTCGGCTGCTGCTCAATGTCATTATTTTGGGTCGACTCGACATGGTTTTCGTGCTCTTCCGCCTTTGGCTGCTGCTCAATGTCATTATTTTGGGTCGACTCGACATCGTTTTCGTGCTCTTCCGCCTTTGGCTGCTGCTCAATGTCATTATTTTGGGTCGACTCGACATCGTTTTCGTGCTCTTCCGCCTTTGGCTGCTGCTCAATGTCATTATTTTGGGTCGACTCGACCTCGCTCTCGTGCCCTTCCACCTTCGGCTGCAGTTCAGTGTCATTATTTTGGGTCGACTCGACATCGTTCTCGTGCTCTTCCACCTTTGGCTGCAGTTCAATGTCATTATTTTGGGTCGACTCGACCTCGCTCTCGTGCCCTTCCACCTTCGGCTGCTGTTCAGTGTCATTATTTTGGGTCGACTCGACCTCGCTCTCGTGCCCTTCCACCTTCGGCTGCTGCTCAGTGTCATTATTTTGGGTCGACTCGACTCGTTCTCGTGCCCTTCCGCCTTTGGCTGCTGCTCAATGTCATTATTTTGGGTCGACTCGACATCGTTTTCGTGCTCTTCCACCTTTGGCTGCTGCTCAATGTCATTATTTTGGGTCGACTCGACATCGTTTTCGTGCTCTTCCGCCTTTGGCTGCTGCTCAATGTCATTATTTTGGGTCGACTCGACATCGTTTTCGTGCTCTTCCACCTTTGGCTGCTGCTCAATGTCATTATTTTGGGTCGACTCGACATCGTTTTCGTGCTCTTCCGCCTTTGGCTGCTGCTCAATGTCATTATTTTGGGTCGACTCGACATCGTTTTCGTGCTCTTCCACCTTCGGCTGCTGCTCAATGTCATTATTTTGGGTCGACTCGACATCGTTTTCGTGCTCTTCCGCCTTTGGCTGCTGCTCAATGTCATTATTTTGGGTCGACTCGACATCGTTTCGTGCTCTTCCGCCTTTGGCTGCTGCTCAATGTCATTATTTTTTGTCGACTCGACATCGTTTCGTGCTCTTCCGCCTTTGGCTGCTGCTCAATGTCATTATTTTGGGTCGACTCGACATCGTTTTCGTGCTCTTCCGCCTTTGGCTGCTGCTCAATGTCATTATTTTGGGTCGACTCGACATCGTTTTCGTGCTCTTCCGCCTTTGGCTGCTGCTCAATGTCATTATTTTGGGTCGACTCGACATCGTTTTCGTGCTCTTCCGCCTTTGGCTGCTGCTCAATGTCATTATTTTGGGTCGACTCGACATCGTTTTCGTGCTCTTCCGCCTTTGGCTGCTGCTCAATGTCATTATTTTGGGTCGACTCGACATCGTTTTCGTGCTCTTCCGCCTTTGGCTGCTGCTCAATGTCATTATTTTGGGTCGACTCGACATCGTTTCGTGCTCTTCCACCTTTGGCTGCTGCTCAATGTCATTATTTTGGGTCGACTCGACATCGTTTTCGTGCTCTTCCGCCTTTGGCTGCTGCTCAATGTCATTATTTTGGGTCGACTCGACATCGTTTTCGTGCTCTTCCGCCTTTGGCTGCTGCTCAATGTCATTATTTTGGGTCGACTCGACATCGTTTTCGTGCTCTTCCGCCTTTGGCTGCTGCTCAATGTCATTATTTTGGGTCGACTCGACATCGTTTTCGTGCTCTTCCACCTTTGGCTGCTGCTCAATGTCATTATTTTGGGTCGACTCGACATCGTTTTCGTGCTCTTCCGCCTTTGGCTGCTGCTCAATGTCATTATTTTGGGTCGACTCGACATCGTTTTCGTGCTCTTCCGCCTTTGGCTGCTGCTCAATGTCATTATTTTGGGTCGACTCGACATCGTTTTCGTGCTCTTCCGCCTTTGGCTGCTGCTCAATGTCATTATTTTGGGTCGACTCGACATCGTTTCTCGTGCTCTTCCACCTTCGGCTGCTGCTCAATGTCATTATTTGGGTCGACTCGACATCGTTTTCGTGCTCTTCCACCTTTGGCTGCTGCTCAATGTCATTATTTTGGGTCGACTCGACCTCGCTCTCGTGCCCTTCCACCTTCGGCTGCAGTGCTCAGTGTCATTATTTGGGTCGACTCGACCTCGCTCTCGTGCCCTTCCACCTTCGGCTGCTGTTCAATGTC
Organism: Ophthalmolycus amberensis; assembly: GCA_024529925.1. Lineage (NCBI taxonomy): Eukaryota > Metazoa > Chordata > Actinopteri > Perciformes > Zoarcidae > Ophthalmolycus > Ophthalmolycus amberensis. The sequence continues at coordinate 32,336 of JAFEUB010001682.1, forward strand.
ATTATTTTGGGTCGACTCGACATCGTTTTCGTGCTCTTCCGCCTTTGGCTGCTGCTCAATGTCATTATTTTGGGTCGACTCGACATCGTTTTCGTGCTCTTCCGCCTTTGGCTGCTGCTCAATGTCATTATTTTGGGTCGACTCGACATCGTTTTCGTGCTCTTCCGCCTTTGGCTGCTGCTCAATGTCATTATTTTGGGTCGACTCGACATCGTTTTCGTGCTCTTCCGCCTTTGGCTGCTGCTCAATGTCATTATTTTGGGTCGACTCGACCTCGCTCTCGTGCCCTTCCACCTTCGGCTGCAGTTCAGTGTCATTATTTTGGGTCGACTCGACCTCGCTCTCGTGCCCTTCCACCTTCGGCTGCTGTTCAATGTCATTATTTTGGGTCGACTCGACATCGCTCTTCGTGCCCTTCCACCTTCGGCTGCTGCTCAATGTCATTATTTTGGGTCGACTCGACATCGTTTTCGTGCTCTTCCACCTTTGGCTGCTGCTCAATGTCATTATTTTGGGTCGACTCGACATCGTTTTCGTGCTCTTCCGCCTTTGGCTGCTGCTCAATGTCATTATTTTGGGTCGACTCGACATCGTTTTCGTGCTCTTCCGCCTTTGGCTGCTGCTCAATGTCATTATTTTGGGTCGACTCGACCTCGCTCTCGTGCCCTTCCACCTTTGGCTGCAGTTCAGTGTCATTATTTTGGGTCGACTCGACATCGTTCTCGTGCTCTTCCACCTTCGCTGCAGTTCAGTGTCATTATTTTGGGTCGACTCGACATCGCTCTCGTGCCCTTCCACCTTCGGCTGCAGTGTTCAGTGTCATTATTTTGGGTCGACTCGACATCGCTCTCGTGCCTTCCACCTTCGGCTGCAGTTCAGTGTCATTATTTTGGGTCGACTCGACCTCGCTCTCGTGCCCTTCCACCTTGGCTGCTGCTCAATGTCATTATTTTGGGTCGACTCGACATCGTTTTCGTGCTCTTCCACCTTTGGCTGCTGCTCAATGTCATTATTTTGGGTCGACTCGACATCGTTTTCGTGCTCTTCCGCCTTTGGCTGCTGCTCAATGTCATTATTTTGGGTCGACTCGACATCGTTTTCGTGCTCTTCCACCTTTGGCTGCTGTTCAATGTCATTATTTTGGGTCGACTCGACATCGTTCTCGTGCCCTTCCACCTTTGGCTGCTGCTCAGTGTCATTATTTGGGTCGACTCGACATCGTTTTCGTGCCTTCCACCTTTGGCTGCTGCTCAATGTCATTATTTTGGGTCGACTCGACATCGTTTTCGTGCTCTTCCGCCTTTGGCTGCTGCTCAATGTCTTATTTTTTGGGTCGACTCGACATCGTTTTCGTGCTCTTCCGCCTTTGGCTGCTGCTCAATGTCATTATTTTGGGTCGACTCGACATCGTTTCGTGCTCTTCCACCTTCGGCTGCTGCTCAATGTCATTATTTTGGGTCGACTCGACATCGTTCTCGTGCTCTTCCACCTTCGGCTGCAGTTCAGTGTCATTATTTTGGGTCGACTCGACATCGCTCTCGTGCTCTTCCACCTTTGGCTGCAGTGTTCAGTGTCATTATTTTGGGTCGACTCGACCTCGCTCTCGTGCCCTTCCACCTTCGGCTGCAGCTCAATGTCATTATTTTGGGTCGACTCGACATCGCTCTCGTGCCTTCCACCTTTGGCTGCTGCTCAATGTCATTATTTTGGGTCGACTCGACATCGTTTTCGTGCTCTTCCACCTTTGGCTGCTGCTCAATGTCATTATTTTGGGTCGACTCGACATCGTTTTCGTGCTCTTCCGCCTTTGGCTGCTGCTCAATGTCATTATTTTGGGTCGACTCGACATCGTTTTCGTGCTCTTCCGCCTTTGGCTGCTGCTCAATGTCATTATTTTGGGTCGACTCGACATCGTTTTCGTGCTCTTCCGCCTTTGGCTGCTGCTCAATGTCATTATTTTGGGTCGACTCGACATCGTTTTCGTGCTCTTCCGCCTTTGGCTGCTGCTCAATGTCATTATTTTGGGTCGACTCGACATCGTTTTCGTGCTCTTCCACCTTCGGCTGCTGCTCAATGTCATTATTTTGGGTCGACTCGACATCGTTTTCGTGCTCTTCCACCTTTGGCTGCTGCTCAATGTCATTATTTTGGGTCGACTCGACATCGTTTTCGTGCTCTTCCACCTTTGGCTGCTGCTCAATGTCATTATTTTGGGTCGACTCGACATCGTTTTCGTGCTCTTCCGCCTTTGGCTGCTGCTCAGTGTCATTATTTTGGGTCGACTCGACCTCGCTCTCGTGCCCTTCCACCTTCGGCTGCAGTTCAGTGTCATTATTTTGGGTCGACTCGACATCGTTCTCGTGCTCTTCCACCTTTGGCTGCAGTGTTCAGTGTCATTATTTTGGGTCGACTCGACCTCGCTCTCGTGCCCTTCCACCTTTGGCTGCTGCTCAATGTCATTATTTTGGGTCGACTCGACATCGTTTTCGTGCTCTTCCACCTTTGGCTGCTGCTCAATGTCATTATTTTGGGTCGACTCGACATCGTTTTCGTGCTCTTCCGCCTTTGGCTGCTGCTCAATGTCATTATTTTGGGTCGACTCGACATCGTTTTCGTGCTCTTCCGCCTTTGGCTGCTGCTCAATGTCATTATTTTGGGTCGACTCGACATCGTTTTCGTGCTCTTCCGCCTTTGGCTGCTGCTCAATGTCATTATTTTGGGTCGACTCGACATCGTTTTCGTGCTCTTCCGCCTTTGGCTGCTGCTCAATGTCATTATTTTGGGTCGACTCGACATCGTTTTCGTGCTCTTCCGCCTTCGGCTGCTGCTCAATGTCATTATTTTGGGTCGACTCGACATGGTTTTCGTGCTCTTCCGCCTTTGGCTGCTGCTCAATGTCATTATTTTGGGTCGACTCGACATCGTTTTCGTGCTCTTCCGCCTTTGGCTGCTGCTCAATGTCATTATTTTGGGTCGACTCGACCTCGCTCTCGTGCCCTTCCACCTTCGGCTGCAGTTCAGTGTCATTATTTTGGGTCGACTCGACATCGTTCTCGTGCTCTTCCACCTTTGGCTGCTGTTCAATGTCATTATTTTGGGTCGACTCGACCTCGTTCTCGTGCCCTTCCACCTTTGGCTGCTGCTCAATGTCATTATTTTGGGTCGACTCGACATCGTTTCGTGCTCTTCCACCTTTGGCTGCTGCTCAATGTCATTATTTTGGGTCGACTCGACATCGTTTTCGTGCTCTTCCACCTTTGGCTGCTGCTCAATGTCATTATTTTGGGTCGACTCGACATCGTTTTCGTGCTCTTCCGCCTTTGGCTGCTGCTCAATGTCATTATTTTGGGTCGACTCGACCTCGCTCTCGTGCCCTTCCACCTTCGGCTGCAGTTCAGTGTCATTATTTTGGGTCGACTCGACCTCGCTCTCGTGCCCTTCCACCTTCGGCTGCAGTGTTCAGTGTCATTATTTTGGGTCGACTCGACCTCGCTCTCGTGCCTTCCACCTTCGGCTGCTATTCAATGTCATTATTTTGGGTCGACTCGACATCGTTTTCGTGCTCTTCCGCCTTTGGCTGCTGCTCAATGTCATTATTTTTTGGGTCGACTCGACATCGTTTTCGTGCTCTTCCGCCTTCGGCTGCTGCTCAATGTCATTATTTTGGGTCGACTCGACATCGTTCTCGTGCCCTTCCACCTTCGGCTGCAGTTCAGTGTCATTATTTTGGGTCGACTCGACCTCGTTCTCGTGCCCTTCCACCTTCGGCTGCAGTTCAGTGTCATTATTTTGGGTCGACTCGACATCGCTCTCGTGCCCTTCCACTTTGGCTGCTAGTTCAGTGTCATTATTTTGGGTCGACTCGACCTCGCTCTCGTGCCCTTCCACCTTCGGCTGCAGTTCAGTGTCATTATTTTGGGTCGACTCGACCTCGCTCTCGTGCCCTTCCACCTTCGGCTGCTGCTCAATGTCATTATTTTGGGTCGACTCTACATCGTTTTCGTGCTCTTCCACCTTTGGCTGCTGCTCAATGTCATTATTTTGGGTCGACTCGACATCGTTTTCGTGCTCTTCCGCCTTTGGCTGCTGCTCAATGTCATTATTTTTTGGTCGACTCGACATCGTTTTCGTGCTCTTCCGCCTTTGGCTGCTGCTCAATGTCATTATTTTGGGTCGACTCGACATCGTTTTCGTGCTCTTCCGCCTTTGGCTGCTGCTCAGTGTCATTATTTTGGGTCGACTCGACATCGTTTTCGTGCTCTTCCGCCTTTGGCTGCTGCTCAGTGTCATTATTTTGGGTCGACTCGACCTCGCTCTCGTGCCCTTCCACCTTCGGCTGCAGTTCAGTGTCATTATTTTGGGTCGACTCGACTCGTTCTCGTGCTCTTCCACCTTTGGCTGCTGCTCAATGTCATTATTTTGGGTCGACTCGACATCGTTTTCGTGCTCTTCCACCTTTGGCTGCTGCTCAATGTCATTATTTTGGGTCGACTCGACATCGTTTTCGTGCTCTTCCGCCTTTGGCTGCTGCTCAGTGTCATTATTTTGGGTCGACTCGACCTCGCTCTCGTGCCCTTCCACCTTCGGCTGCAGTTCAGTGTCATAAGTTTGGGTCGACTCGACATCGTTCTCGTGCTCTTCCACCTTTGGCTGCAGTAGTTCAGTGTCATTATTTTGGGTCGACTCGACCTCGCTCTCGTGCCCTTCCACCTTTGGCTGCTGCTCAATGTCATTATTTTGGGTCGACTCGACATCGTTTTCGTGCTCTTCCGCCTTTGGCTGCTGCTCAATGTCATTATTTTTTGGTCGACTCGACATCGTTTTCGTGCTCTTCCGCCTTTGGCTGCTGCTCAATGTCATTATTTTGGGTCGACTCGACATCGTTTTCGTGCTCTTCCGCCTTTGGCTGCTGCTCAATGTCATTATTTTGGGTCGACTCGACATCGTTTTCGTGCTCTTCCACCTTCGTGCTGCTGCTCAATGTCATTATTTGGGTCGACTCGACATGGTTTTCGTGCTCTTCCGCCTTTGGCTGCTGCTCAATGTCATTATTTTGGGTCGACTCGACATGGTTTTCGTGCTCTTCCGCCTTTGGCTGCTGCTCAATGTCATTATTTTGGGTCGACTCGACATCGTTTTCGTGCTCTTCCACCTTTGGCTGCTGCTCAATGTCATTATTTTGGGTCGACTCGACATCGTTTTCGTGCTCTTCCGCCTTTGGCTGCTGCTCAATGTCATTATTTTGGGTCGACTCGACATCGTTTTCGTGCTCTTCCGCCTTTGGCTGCTGCTCAATGTCATTATTTTGGGTCGACTCGACATCGTTTTCGTGCTCTTCCACCTTTGGCTGCTGCTCAATGTCATTATTTTGGGTCGACTCGACATCGTTCTCGTGCTCTTCCACCTTTGGCTGCTGCTCAATGTCATTATTTTGGGTCGACTCGACATCGCTCTCGTGCCCTTCCACCTTCGGCTGCTGCTCAGTGTCATTATTTTGGGTCGACTCGACATCGCTCTCGTGCCTTCCCCTTTGGCTGCAGTGCTCAATGTCATTATTTTGGGTCGACTCGACATCGTTCTCGTGCTCTTCCGCCTTTGGCTGCTGCTCAATGTCATTATTTTGGGTCGACTCGACATCGTTTTCGTGCTCTTCCACCTTTGGCTGCTGCTCAATGTCATTATTTTGGGTCGACTCGACATCGTTTTCGTGCTCTTCCGCCTTTGGCTGCTGCTCAATGTCATTATTTTGGGTCGACTCGACATCGTTTTCGTGCTCTTCTCCTTTGGCTGCTGCTCAATGTCATTATTTTGGGTCGACTCGACATCGTTTTCGTGCTCTTCCGCCTTTGGCTGCTGCTCAATGTCATTATTTTGGGTCGACTCGACATCGTTTTCGTGCTCTTCCACCTTCGGCTGCTGCTCAATGTCATTATTTTGGGTCGACTCGACATGGTTTTCGTGCTCTTCCGCCTTTGGCTGCTGCTCAATGTCATTATTTCGGGTCGACTCGACATGGTTTTCGTGCTCTTCCGCCTTTGGCTGCTGCTCAATGTCATTATTTTGGGTCGACTCGACATCGTTTTCGTGCTCTTCCGCCTTTGGCTGCTGCTCAGTGTCATTATTTTGGGTCGACTCGACATCGTTCTCGTGCCCTTCCACCTTTGGCTGCTGTTCAGTGTCATTATTTTGGGTCGACTCGACATCGTTCTCGTGCCCTTCCACCTTCGGCTGCTGCTCAGTGTCATTATTTTGGGTCGACTCGACCTCGCTCTCGTGCCCTTCCACCTTCGGCTGCTGTTCAGTGTCATTATTTTGGGTCGACTCGACCTCGCTCTCGTGCCTTCCACCTTTGGCTGCTGCTCAATGTCATTATTTTGGGTCGACTCGACATCGTTTTCGTGCTCTTCCGCCTTTGGCTGCTGCTCAATGTCATTATTTTGGGTCGACTCGACATCGTTTTCGTGCTCTTCCGCCTTTGGCTGCTGCTCAATGTCATTATTTGGGTCGACTCGACATCGTTTTCGTGCTCTTCCACCTTTGGCTGCTGCTCAATGTCATTATTTTGGGTCGACTCGACATCGTTCTCGTGCTCTTCCACCTTTGGCTGCTGCTCAATGTCATTATTTTGGGTCGACTCGACATCGCTCTCGTGCCCTTCCACCTTTGGCTGCAGTGTTCATGTCATTATTTTGGGTCGACTCGACATCGTTCTCGTGCCCTTCCACCTTCGGCTGCTGCTCAGTGTCATTATTTTGGGTCGACTCGACATCGTTCTCGTGCTCTTCCACCTTTGGCTGCTGCTCAATGTCATTATTTTGGGTCGACTCGACATCGTTTTCGTGCTCTTCCACCTTTGGCTGCTGCTCAATGTCATTATTTTGGGTCGACTCGACATCGTTTTCGTGCTCTTCCCGCCTTTGGCTGCTGCTCAATGTCATTATTTTGGGTCGACTCGACATCGCTCTCGTGCCTTCCACCTTCGGCTGCTGCTCAGTGTCATTATTTTGGGTCGACTCGACCTCGTTCTCGTGCTCTTCCACCTTTGGCTGCTGTTCAATGTCATTATTTGGGTCGACTCGACTCGTTCTCGTGCCTTCCACCTTTGGCTGCTGCTCAATGTCATTATTTTGGGTCGACTCGACATCGTTTTCGTGCTCTTCCGCCTTTGGCTGCTGCTCAATGTCATTTTTTGGGTCGACTCGACATCGTTTTCGTGCTCTTCCGCCTTTGGCTGCTGCTCAATGTCATTATTTTGGGTCGACTCGACATCGTTTTCGTGCTCTTCCACCTTTGGCTGCTCAGTGTCATTATTTTGGTCGACTCGACATCGTTTCGTGCTCTTCCACCTTCGGCTGCAGTTCAATGTCATTATTTTGGGTCGACTCGACATCGTTCTCGTGCTCTTCCACCTTTGGCTGCTGCTCAGTGTCATTATTTTGGGTCGACTCGACATCGCTCTCGTGCCCTTCCACCTTTGGCTGCTGCTCAATGTCATTATTTTGGGTCGACTCGACATCGTTTTCGTGCTCTTCCGCCTTTGGCTGCTGCTCAATGTCATTATTTGGGTCGACTCGACATCGTTTTCGTGCTCTTCCGCCTTTGGCTGCTGCTCAATGTCATTATTTTGGGTCGACTCGACATCGTTTCTCGTGCTCTTCCACCTTTGGCTGCTGCTCAATGTCATTATTTTGGGTCGACTCGACATCGTTCTCGTGCTCTTCCACCTTCGGCTGCTGCTCAATGTCATTATTTTGGGTCGACTCGACATCGCTCTCGTGCCCTTCCACCTTCGGCTGCAGTGCTCAGTGTCATTATTTGGGTCGACTCGACATCGTTCTCGTGCCCTTCCACCTTCGGCTGCTGCTCAATGTCATTATTTTGGGTCGACTCGACATCGTTTTCGTGCTCTTCCGCCTTTGGCTGCTGCTCAATGTCATTATTTTGGGTCGACTCGACATCGTTTTCGTGCTCTTCCGCCTTTGGCTGCTGCTCAATGTCATTATTTTGGGTCGACTCGACATCGTTTTCGTGCTCTTCCACCTTTGGCTGCAGTTCAGTGTCATTATTTTGGGTCGACTCGACCTCGCTCTCGTGCCCTTCCACCTTCGGCTGCAGTTCAGTGTCATTATTTTGGGTCGACTCGACATCGCTCTCGTGCCCTTCCACCTTCGGCTGCAGTGTTCAGTGTCATTATTTTGGGTCGACTCGACCTCGCTCTCGTGCCCTTCCACCTTCGGCTGCTGTTCAGTGTCATTATTTTGGGTCGACTCGACATCGTTTTCGTGCTCTTCCACCTTTGGCTGCTGCTCAATGTCATTATTTTGGGTCGACTCGACATCGTTTTCGTGCTCTTCCACCTTTGGCTGCTGCTCAATGTCATTATTTTGGGTCGACTCGACATCGTTTTCGTGCTCTTCCGCCTTTGGCTGCTGCTCAGTGTCATTATTTTGGGTCGACTCGACCTCGCTCTCGTGCCCTTCCACCTTCGGCTGCAGTTCAGTGTCATTATTTTGGGTCGACTCGACCTCGCTCTCGTGCCCTTCCACCTTCGGCTGCAGTTCAATGTCATTATTTGGGTCGACTCGACCTCGCTCTCGTGCCTTCCACCTTCGGCTGCTGCTCAATGTCATTATTTTGGGTCGACTCGACATTTTTCGTGCTCTTCCGCCTTTGGCTGCTGCTCAATGTCATTATTTTTGGTCGACTCGACATCGTTTTCGTGCTCTTCCGCCTTCGGCTGCTGCTCAATGTCATTATTTTGGGTCGACTCGACCTCGCTCTCGTGCCCTTCCACCTTCGGCTGCAGTCAGTGTCATTATTTTGGGTCGACTCGACCTCGCTCTCGTGCCCTTCCACCTTCGGCTGCAGTTCAGTGTCATTATTTTGGGTCGACTCGACATCGCTCTCGTGCCTTCCACTTTGGCTGCAGTGTTCAGTGTCATTATTTTGGGTCGACTCGACCTCGCTCTCGTGCCCTTCCACCTTCGGCTGCAGTCAGTGTCATTATTTTGGGTCGACTCGACATCGTTTTCGTGCCTTCCACCTTCGGCTGCTGCTCAATGTCATTATTTTGGGTCGACTCGACATCGTTTTCGTGCTCTTCCACCTTTGGCTGCTGCTCAATGTCATTATTTTGGGTCGACTCGACATCGTTTTCGTGCTCTTCCGCCTTTGGCTGCTGCTCAATGTCATTATTTTTTGGTCGACTCGACATCGTTTTCGTGCTCTTCCGCCTTTGGCTGCTGCTCAATGTCATTATTTTGGGTCGACTCGACATCGTTTTCGTGCTCTTCCGCCTTTGGCTGCTGCTCAATGTCATTATTTTGGGTCGACTCGACATCGTTTTCGTGCTCTTCCGCCTTTGGCTGCTGCTCAGTGTCATTATTTTGGGTCGACTCGACCTCGCTCTCGTGCCCTTCCACCTTCGGCTGCTGTCATGTCATTATTTTGGGTCGACTCGACATCGTTCTCGTGCTCTTCCACCTTTGGCTGCTGCTCAATGTCATTATTTTGGGTCGACTCGACATCGTTTTCGTGCTCTTCCACCTTTGGCTGCTGCTCAATGTCATTATTTTGGGTCGACTCGACATCGTTTTCGTGCTCTTCCGCCTTTGGCTGCTGCTCAATGTCATTATTTTGGGTCGACTCGACCTCGCTCTCGTGCCCTTCCACCTTCGGCTGCAGTTCAGTGTCATTATTTTGGGTCGACTCGACATCGTTCTCGTGCTCTTCCACCTTTGGCTGCAGTGCTCAGTGTCATTATTTTGGGTCGACTCGACATCGCTCTCGTGCCTTCCACCTTTGGCTGCTGCTCAATGTCATTATTTTGGGTCGACTCGACATCGTTTTCGTGCTCTTCCGCCTTTGGCTGCTGCTCAATGTCATTATTTTGGGTCGACTCGACATCGTTTTCGTGCTCTTCCACCTTTGGCTGCTGCTCAATGTCATTATTTTGGGTCGACTCGACATCGTTTTCGTGCTCTTCCGCCTTTGGCTGCTGCTCAATGTCATTATTTTGGGTCGACTCGACATCGTTTTCGTGCTCTTCCACCTTCGGCTGCTGCTCAATGTCATTATTTTGGGTCGACTCGACATGGTTTTCGTGCTCTTCCGCCTTTGGCTGCTGCTCAATGTCATTATTTTGGGTCGACTCGACATCGTTTTCGTGCTCTTCCGCCTTTGGCTGCTGCTCAATGTCATTATTTTGGGTCGACTCGACATCGTTTTCGTGCTCTTCCGCCTTTGGCTGCTGCTCAATGTCATTATTTTGGGTCGACTCGACATCGTTTTCGTGCTCTTCCGCCTTTGGCTGCTGCTCAATGTCATTATTTTGGGTCGACTCGACCTCGCTCTCGTGCCCTTCCACCTTCGGCTGCAGTTCAGTGTCATTATTTTGGGTCGACTCGACATCGTTCTCGTGCTCTTCCACCTTTGGCTGCTGCTCAATGTCATTATTTTGGGTCGACTCGACATGGTTTTCGTGCTCTTCCACCTTTGGCTGCTGCTCAATGTCATTATTTTGGGTCGACTCGACATCGTTTTCGTGCTCTTCCGCCTTTGGCTGCTGCTCAATGTCATTATTTTGGGTCGACTCGACCTCGCTCTCGTGCCCTTCCCCTTCGGCTGCAGCTCAATGTCATTATTTTGGGTCGACTCGACATCGTTTCTCGTGCTCTTCCACCTTTGGCTGCTGCTCAATGTCATTATTTTGGGTCGACTCGACATCGTTCTCGTGCTCTTCCACCTTTGGCTGCTGCTCAATGTCATTATTTTGGGTCGACTCGACATCGTTTTCGTGCTCTTCCACCTTTGGCTGCTGCTCAATGTCATTATTTTGGGTCGACTCGACATCGTTTTCGTGCTCTTCCGCCTTTGGCTGCTGCTCAATGTCATTATTTTGGGTCGACTCGACATCGTTTTCGTGCTCTTCCACCTTCGGCTGCTGCTCAATGTCATTATTTTGGGTCGACTCGACATCGTTTTCGTGCTCTTCCGCCTTTGGCTGCTGCTCAATGTCATTATTTTGGGTCGACTCGACATCGTTTTCGTGCTCTTCCGCCTTTGGCTGCTGCTCAATGTCATTATTTTGGGTCGACTCGACATCGTTTTCGTGCTCTTCCGCCTTTGGCTGCTGCTCAATGTCATTATTTTGGGTCGACTCGACATCGTTTTCGTGCTCTTCCGCCTTTGGCTGCTGCTCAATGTCATTATTTTGGGTCGACTCGACATCGTTTTCGTGCTCTTCCGCCTTTGGCTGCTGCTCAATGTCATTATTTTGGGTCGACTCGGTCCGCCTTTGGCTGCTGCTCAATGTCATTATTTTTTTGTCGACTCGACATCGTTTTCGTGCTCTTCCGCCTTTGGCTGCTGCTCAATGTCATTATTTTTTTGTCGACTCGACATGGTTTTCGTGCTCTTCCGCCTTTGGCTGCTGCTCAATGTCATTATTTTGGGTCGACTCGACATCGTTTTCGTGCTCTTCCGCCTTTGGCTGCTGCTCAATGTCATTATTTTGGGTCGACTCGACATCGTTTTCGTGCTCTTCCGCCTTTGGCTGCTGCTCAATGTCATTATTTTGGGTCGACTCGACATCGTTTTCGTGCCTGCTCTTCCGCCTTTGGCTGCTGCTCAGTGTCATTATTTTGGGTCGACTCGACATCGCTCTCGTGCCCTTCCACCTTCGGCTGCTGCTCAATGTCATTATTTTGGGTCGACTCGACATCGCTCTCGTGCTCTTCCACCTTTGGCTGCTGCTCAATGTCATTATTTTGGGTCGACTCGACATCGTTTTCGTGCTCTTCCACCTTTGGCTGCTGCTCAATGTCATTATTTTGGGTCGACTCGACATCGTTTTCGTGCTCTTCCGCCTTTGGCTGCTGCTCAATGTCATTATTTTGGGTCGACTCGACATCGTTTTCGTGCTCTTCCGCCTTTGGCTGCTGCTCAGTGTCATTATTTTGGGTCGACTCGACCTCGCTCTCGTGCCCTTCCACCTTCGGCTGCAGTTCAGTGTCATTATTTTGGGTCGACTCGACATCGTTCTCGTGCTCTTCCACCTTTGGCTGCAGTGCTCAATGTCATTATTTTGGGTCGACTCGACCTCGCTCTCGTGCCCTTCCACCTTTGGCTGCTGCTCAATGTCATTATTTTGGGTCGACTCGACATCGTTTTCGTGCTCTTCCGCCTTTGGCTGCTGCTCAATGTCATTTTTTTTGGTCGACTCGACATCGTTTTCGTGCTCTTCCACCTTTGGCTGCTGCTCAATGTCATTATTTTGGGTCGACTCGACATCGTTTTCGTGCTCTTCCGCCTTTGGCTGCTGCTCAATGTCATTATTTTGGGTCGACTCGACATCGTTTTCGTGCTCTTCCACCTTCGGCTGCTGCTCAATGTCATTATTTTGGGTCGACTCGACATGGTTTTCGTGCTCTTCCGCCTTTGGCTGCTGCTCAATGTCATTATTTTGGGTCGACTCGACATCGTTTTCGTGCTCTTCCGCCTTTGGCTGCTGCTCAATGTCATTATTTTGGGTCGACTCGACATGGTTTTCGTGCTCTTCCGCCTTTGGCTGCTGCTCAATGTCATTATTTTGGGTCGACTCGACATCGTTTTCGTGCTCTTCCGCCTTTGGCTGCTGCTCAATGTCATTATTTTGGGTCGACTCGACATCGTTTTCGTGCTCTTCCGCCTTTGGCTGCTGCTCAATGTCATTATTTTGGGTCGACTCGGGTCCGCCTTTGGCTGCTGCTCAATGTCATTATTTTTTTGTCGACTCGACATCGTTTTCGTGCTCTTCCGCCTTTGGCTGCTGCTCAATGTCATTATTTTTTGTCGACTCGACATCGTTTTCGTGCTCTTCCGCCTTTGGCTGCTGCTCAATGTCATTATTTTTTGGTCGACTCGACATCGTTTTCGTGCTCTTCCGCCTTTGGCTGCTGCTCAATGTCATTATTTTGGGTCGACTCGACATCGTTTTCGTGCTCTTCCGCCTTTGGCTGCTGCTCAATGTCATTATTTTGGGTCGACTCGACATCGTTTTCGTGCTCTTCCGCCTTTGGCTGCTGCTCAGTGTCATTATTTTGGGTCGACTCGACATCGCTCTCGTGCCTTCCACCTTCGGCTGCAGTTCAGTGTCATTATTTTGGGTCGACTCGACATCGCTCTCGTGCTCTTCCACCTTTGGCTGCTGCTCAATGTCATTATTTTGGGTCGACTCGACATGGTTTTCGTGCTCTTCCACCTTTGGCTGCTGCTCAATGTCATTATTTTGGGTCGACTCGACATCGTTTTCGTGCTCTTCCGCCTTTGGCTGCTGCTCAATGTCATTATTTTGGGTCGACTCGACATCGTTTTCGTGCCCTTCCACCTTCGGCTGCAGTTCAGTGTCATTATTTTGGTCGACTCGACATCGTTCTCGTGCTCTTCCACCTTTGGCTGCAGTGTTCAATGTCATTATTTTGGGTCGACTCGACCTCGCTCTCGTGCCCTTCCACCTTTGGCTGCTGCTCAATGTCATTATTTTGGGTCGACTCGACATCGTTTTCGTGCTCTTCCGCCTTTGGCTGCTGCTCAATGTCATTATTTTGGGTCGACTCGACATCGTTTTCGTGCTCTTCCACCTTTGGCTGCTGCTCAATGTCATTATTTTGGGTCGACTCGACATCGTTTTCGTGCTCTTCCGCCTTTGGCTGCTGCTCAATGTCATTATTTTGGGTCGACTCGACATCGTTTTCGTGCTCTTCCACCTTCGGCTGCTGCTCAATGTCATTATTTTGGGTCGACTCGACATCGTTTTCGTGCTCTTCCGCCTTTGGCTGCTGCTCAATGTCATTATTTTGGGTCGACTCGACATCGTTTTCGTGCTCTTCCGCCTTTGGCTGCTGCTCAATGTCATTATTTTGGGTCGACTCGACATCGTTTTCGTGCTCTTCCGCCTTTGGCTGCTGCTCAATGTCATTATTTTGGGTCGACTCGACATCGTTTTCGTGCTCTTCCGCCTTTGGCTGCTGCTCAATGTCATTATTTTGGGTCGACTCGACATCGTTTTCGTGCTCTTCCGCCTTTGGCTGCTGCTCAATGTCATTATTTTGGGTCGACTCGGGTCTCGCCTTTGGCTGCTGCTCAATGTCATTATTTTGGGTCGACTCGACATCGTTTTCGTGCTCTTCCGCCTTTGGCTGCTGCTCAATGTCATTATTTTTGGTCGACTCGACATCGTTTTCGTGCTCTTCCACCTTTGGCTGCTGCTCAATGTCATTATTTTGGGTCGACTCGACATCGTTTTCGTGCTCTTCCGCCTTTGGCTGCTGCTCAATGTCATTATTTTGGGTCGACTCGACATCGTTTTCGTGCTCTTCCACCTTTGCTGCTGCTCAATGTCATTATTTTGGGTCGACTCGACATCGTTTTCGTGCTCTTCCGCCTTTGGCTGCTGCTCAATGTCATTATTTTGGGTCGACTCGACATCGTTTTCGTGCTCTTCCGCCTTTGGCTGCTGCTCAATGTCATTATTTTGGGTCGACTCGGGTCTCGCTTTGGCTGCTGCTCAATGTCATTATTTTTTTGTCGACTCGACATCGTTTTCGTGCTCTTCCGCCTTTGGCTGCTGCTCAATGTCATTATTTTTTTGTCGACTCGACATGGTTTTCGTGCTCTTCCGCCTTTGGCTGCTGCTCAATGTCATTATTTTGGGTCGACTCGACATCGTTTTCGTGCTCTTCCGCCTTTGGCTGCTGCTCAATGTCATTATTTTGGGTCGACTCGACATCGTTTCGTGCTCTTCCGCCTTTGGCTGCTGCTCAATGTCATTATTTTGGGTCGACTCGACATCGTTTTCGTGCTCTTCCGCCTTTGGCTGCTGCTCAATGTCATTATTTTGGGTCGACTCGACATCGTTCTCGTGCCCTTCCACCTTCGGCTGCTTCAATGTCATTATTTTGGGTCGACTCGACATCGCTCTCGTGCTCTTCCACCTTTGGCTGCTGCTCAATGTCATTATTTTGGGTCGACTCGACATCGTTTTCGTGCTCTTCCACCTTTGGCTGCTGCTCAATGTCATTATTTTGGGTCGACTCGACATCGTTTTCGTGCTCTTCCGCCTTTGGCTGCTGCTCAATGTCATTATTTTGGGTCGACTCGACATCGTTTTCGTGCTCTTCCGCCTTTGGCTGCTGCTCAATGTCATTATTTTGGGTCGACTCGACATCGTTCTCGTGCTCTTCCACCTTTGGCTGCTGCTCAATGTCATTATTTTGGGTCGACTCGACATCGTTTTCGTGCTCTTCCACCTTTGGCTGCTGCTCAATGTCATTATTTTGGGTCGACTCGACATCGCTTTCGTGCTCTTCCACCTTTGGCTGCTGCTCAATGTCATTATTTTGGGTCGACTCGACATCGTTTTCGTGCTCTTCCGCCTTTGGCTGCTGCTCAATGTCATTATTTTGGGTCGACTCGACATCGTTTTCGTGCTCTTCCGCCTTTGGCTGCTGCTCAATGTCATTATTTTGGGTCGACTCGACATCGTTTTCGTGCTCTTCCGCCTTTGGCTGCTGCTCAATGTCATTATTTTGGGTCGACTCGACATCGTTTTCGTGCTCTTCCACCTTCGGCTGCTGCTCAATGTCATTATTTTGGTCGACTCGACATCGTTTTCGTGCTCTTCCGCCTTTGGCTGCTGCTCAATGTCATTATTTTGGGTCGACTCGACATCGTTTTCGTGCTCTTCCGCCTTTGGCTGCTGCTCAATGTCATTATTTTGGGTCGACTCGACATCGTTTTCGTGCTCTTCCGCCTTTGGCTGCTGCTCAATGTCATTATTTTGGGTCGAC
This sequence comes from Ophthalmolycus amberensis, assembly GCA_024529925.1. NCBI lineage: Eukaryota > Metazoa > Chordata > Actinopteri > Perciformes > Zoarcidae > Ophthalmolycus > Ophthalmolycus amberensis. The sequence continues at coordinate 48,163 of JAFEUB010001682.1, forward strand.
TCGACATCGTTTTCGTGCTCTTCCGCCTTTGGCTGCTGCTCAATGTCATTATTTTGGGTCGACTCGACATCGTTTTCGTGCTCTTCCGCCTTTGGCTGCTGCTCAATGTCATTATTTTGGGTCGACTCGGGTCTCGCCTTTGGCTGCTGCTCAATGTCATTATTTTTTTGTCGACTCGACATCGTTTTCGTGCTCTTCCGCCTTTGGCTGCTGCTCAATGTCATTATTTTTTTGTCGACTCGACATCGTTTTCGTGCTCTTCCGCCTTTGGCTGCTGCTCAATGTCATTATTTTGGGTCGACTCGACATGGTTTTCGTGCTCTTCCGCCTTTGGCTGCTGCTCAATGTCATTATTTTGGGTCGACTCGACATCGTTTTCGTGCTCTTCCGCCTTTGGCTGCTGCTCAATGTCATTATTTTGGGTCGACTCGACATCGTTTTCGTGCTCTTCCGCCTTTGGCTGCTGCTCAATGTCATTATTTTGGGTCGACTCGACCTCGTTCTCGTGCCCTTCCACCTTCGGCTGCAGTTCAATGTCATTATTTTGGGTCGACTCGACATCGTTCTCGTGCTCTTCCACCTTTGGCTGCTGCTCAATGTCATTATTTTGGGTCGACTCGACATCGTTTTCGTGCTCTTCCACCTTTGGCTGCTGCTCAATGTCATTATTTTGGGTCGACTCGACATCGTTTTCGTGCTCTTCCGCCTTTGGCTGCTGCTCAATGTCATTATTTTGGGTCGACTCGACATCGTTTTCGTGCTCTTCCACCTTCGGCTGCTGCTCAGTGTCATTATTTTGGGTCGACTCGACATCGTTCTCGTGCTCTTCCACCTTTGGCTGCAGTGCTCAATGTCATTATTTTGGGTCGACTCGACATCGCTCTCGTGCTCCTTCCACCTTTGGCTGCTGCTCAATGTCATTATTTTGGGTCGACTCGACATCGTTTTCGTGCTCTTCCGCCTTTGGCTGCTGCTCAATGTCATTATTTTGGGTCGACTCGACATCGTTTTCGTGCTCTTCCACCTTTGGCTGCTGCTCAATGTCATTATTTTGGGTCGACTCGACATCGTTTTCGTGCTCTTCCGCCTTTGGCTGCTGCTCAATGTCATTATTTTGGGTCGACTCGACATCGTTTTCGTGCTCTTCCACCTTTGGCTGCTGCTCAATGTCATTATTTTGGGTCGACTCGACATCGGTTTCGTGCTCTTCCGCCTTTGGCTGCTGCTCAATGTCATTATTTTGGGTCGACTCGACATCGTTTTCGTGCTCTTCCGCCTTTGGCTGCTGCTCAATGTCATTATTTTGGGTCGACTCGACATGGTTTTCGTGCTCTTCCGCCTTTGGCTGCTGCTCAATGTCATTATTTTGGGTCGACTCGACATGGTTTTCGTGCTCTTCCGCCTTTGGCTGCTGCTCAATGTCATTATTTTTGGTCGACTCGACATCGTTTTCGTGCTCTTCCGCCTTTGGCTGCTGCTCAATGTCATTATTTTGGGTCGACTCGACATCGTTTTCGTGCTCTTCCGCCTTTGGCTGCTGCTCAATGTCATTATTTTGGGTCGACTCGACATCGTTTTCGTGCTCTTCCGCCTTTGGCTGCTGCTCAATGTCATTATTTTGGTCGACTCGACATCGTTTTCGTGCTCTTCCGCCTTTGGCTGCTGCTCAATGTCATTATTTTGGGTCGACTCGACATCGTTTTCGTGCTCTTCCGCCTTTGGCTGCTGCTCAATGTCATTATTTTGGGTCGACTCGACATCGTTTTCGTGCTCTTCCGCCTTTGGCTGCTGCTCAATGTCATTATTTTGGGTCGACTCGACATCGGTTTTCGTGCTCTTCCGCCTTTGGCTGCTGCTCAATGTCATTATTTTTTGTCGACTCGACATCGTTTTCGTGCTCTTCCGCCTTTGGCTGCTGCTCAATGTCATTATTTTGGGTCGACTCGACATCGTTTTCGTGCTCTTCCACCTTTGGCTGCTGCTCAATGTCATTATTTTGGTCGACTCGACATGGTTTTCGTGCTCTTCCGCCTTTGGCTGCTGCTCAATGTCATTATTTTGGGTCGACTCGACATCGGTTTTCGTGCTCTTCCGCCTTTGGCTGCTGCTCAATGTCATTATTTTGGGTCGACTCGACATCGTTTTCGTGCTCTTCCGCCTTTGGCTGCTGCTCAATGTCATTATTTTGGGTCGACTCGACCTCGCTCTCGTGCCCTTCCACCTTCGGCTGCAGTTCAGTGTCATTATTTTGGGTGACTCGACATCGTTCTCGTGCTCTTCCACCTTTGGCTGCAGTTCAATGTCATTATTTTGGGTCGACTCGACCTCGCTCTCGTGCCCTTCCACCTTCGGCTGCAGTCAGTGTCATTATTTTGGGTCGACTCGACATCGCTCTCGTGCCCTTCCACCTTCGGCTGCAGTAGTTCAGTGTCATTATTTTGGGTCGACTCGACCTCGCTCTCGTGCCCTTCCGCCTTTGGCTGCTGCTCAATGTCATTATTTTGGGTCGACTCGACATCGTTTTCGTGCTCTTCCACCTTTGGCTGCTGCTCAATGTCATTATTTTGGGTCGACTCGACATCGTTTTCGTGCTCTTCCGCCTTTGGCTGCTGCTCAATGTCATTATTTTTGGTCGACTCGACATCGTTTTCGTGCTCTTCCGCCTTTGGCTGCTGCTCAATGTCATATTTTTTGGTCGACTCGACATCGTTTTCGTGCTCTTCCGCCTTTGGCTGCTGCTCAATGTCATTATTTTGGGTCGACTCGACATCGTTTTCGTGCTCTTCCACCTTGGCTGCTGCTCAATGTCATTATTTTGGGTCGACTCGACATGGTTTTCGTGCTCTTCCGCCTTTGGCTGCTGCTCAATGTCATTATTTGGGTCGACTCGACATGGTTTTCGTGCTCTTCCGCCTTTGGCTGCTGCTCAATGTCATTATTTTGGTCGACTCGACATCGTTTTCGTGCTCTTCCGCCTTTGGCTGCTGCTCAATGTCATTATTTTGGGTCGACTCGACCTCGCTCTCGTGCCTTCCACCTTCGGCTGCAGTTCAATGTCATTATTTGGGTCGACTCGACATCGTTCTCGTGCTCTTCCACCTTTGGCTGCAGTTCAATGTCATTATTTTGGGTCGACTCGACCTCGCTCTCGTGCCCTTCCACCTTCGGCTGCAGTTCAGTGTCATTATTTTGGGTCGACTCGACCTCGCTCTCGTGCCCTTCCACCTTCGGCTGCTAGTTCAATGTCATTATTTTGGGTCGACTCGACATCGTTCGTGCCCTTCCGCCTTTGGCTGCTGCTCAATGTCATTATTTTGGGTCGACTCGACATCGTTTTCGTGCTCTTCCGCCTTTGGCTGCTGCTCAATGTCATTATTTTGGGTCGACTCGACATCGTTTTCGTGCTCTTCCGCCTTTGGCTGCTGCTCAATGTCATTATTTTTTGGTCGACTCGACATCGTTTTCGTGCTCTTCCACCTTTGGCTGCTGCTCAATGTCATTATTTTGGGTCGACTCGACATCGTTTTCGTGCTCTTCCGCCTTTGGCTGCTGCTCAATGTCATTATTTTGGGTCGACTCGACATCGTTTTCGTGCTCTTCCACCTTTGGCTGCTGCTCAATGTCATTATTTTGGGTCGACTCGACATGGTTTTCGTGCTCTTCCGCCTTTGGCTGCTGCTCAATGTCATTATTTTGGGTCGACTCGACATCGTTTTCGTGCTCTTCCGCCTTTGGCTGCTGCTCAATGTCATTATTTTGGTCGACTCGACATCGTTTTCGTGCTCTTCCGCCTTTGGCTGCTGCTCAATGTCATTATTTTGGGTCGACTCGACATCGTTTTCGTGCTCTTCCGCCTTTGGCTGCTGCTCAATGTCATTATTTTTTGTCGACTCGACATCGTTTTCGTGCTCTTCCGCCTTTGGCTGCTGCTCAATGTCATTATTTTGGGTCGACTCGACATCGTTTTCGTGCTCTTCCGCCTTTGGCTGCTGCTCAATGTCATTATTTTGGGTCGACTCGACATCGTTTTCGTGCTCTTCCGCCTTTGGCTGCTGCTCAATGTCATTATTTTGGGTCGACTCGACATCGTTTTCGTGCTCTTCCGCCTTTGGCTGCTGCTCAATGTCATTATTTTGGGTCGACTCGACATCGTTTTCGTGCTCTTCCGCCTTTGGCTGCTGCTCAATGTCATTATTTTGGGTCGACTCGACATGGTTTTCGTGCTCTTCCGCCTTTGGCTGCTGCTCAATGTCATTATTTGGGTCGACTCGACATGGTTTTCGTGCTCTTCCGCCTTTGGCTGCTGCTCAATGTCATTATTTTGGGTCGACTCGACATCGTTTTCGTGCTCTTCCGCCTTTGGCTGCTGCTCAATGTCATTATTTTGGGTCGACTCGACTCGCTTCTCGTGCCCTTCCACCTTCGGCTGCAGTTCAGTGTCATTATTTTGGGTCGACTCGACCTCGCTCTCGTGCCCTTCCACCTTCGGCTGCAGTGTTCAATGTGTCATTATTTTGGGTCGACTCGACATCGCTCTCGTGCCCTTCCGCCTTTGGCTGCTGCTCAATGTCATTATTTTGGGTCGACTCGACATCGTTTTCGTGCTCTTCCACCTTTGGCTGCTGCTCAATGTCATTATTTTGGGTCGACTCGACATCGTTTTCGTGCTCTTCCGCCTTTGGCTGCTGCTCAATGTCATTATTTTGGGTCGACTCGACATCGTTTTCGTGCTCTTCCACCTTTGGCTGCTGCTCAATGTCATTATTTTGGGTCGACTCGACATCGTTTTCGTGCTCTTCCACCTTTGGCTGCTGCTCAATGTCATTATTTTGGGTCGACTCGACATCGTTTTCGTGCTCTTCCGCCTTTGGCTGCTGCTCAATGTCATTATTTTGGGTCGACTCGACATCGTTTTCGTGCTCTTCCGCCTTTGGCTGCTGCTCAATGTCATTATTTTGGGTCGACTCGACATCGCTCTCGTGCCTTCCACCTTCGGCTGCTGCTCAATGTCATTATTTTGGGTCGACTCGACATCGTTCTCGTGCTCTTCCACCTTTGGCTGCAGCTCAATGTCATTATTTTGGGTCGACTCGACTCGTTTTCGTGCTCTTCCACCTTCGGCTGCTTTCAGTGTCATTATTTTGGGTCGACTCGACCTCGCTCTCGTGCCCTTCCACCTTCGGCTGCAGTGCTCAATGTCATTATTTTGGGTCGACTCGACATCGTTCTCGTGCTCTTCCGCCTTTGGCTGCTGCTCAATGTCATTATTTTGGGTCGACTCGACATCGTTTTCGTGCTCTTCCGCCTTTGGCTGCTGCTCAATGTCATTATTTTTGGTCGACTCGACATCGTTTTCGTGCTCTTCCCCTTTGGCTGCTGCTCAATGTCATTATTTTGGGTCGACTCGACATCGGTTTTCGTGCTCTTCCACCTTCGGCTGCTGCTCAATGTCATTATTTTGGGTCGACTCGACATCGTTTTCGTGCTCTTCCGCCTTTGGCTGCTGCTCAATGTCATTATTTTGGGTCGACTCGACATGGTTTTCGTGCTCTTCCGCCTTTGGCTGCTGCTCAATGTCATTATTTTGGGTCGACTCGACATGGTTTTCGTGCTCTTCCGCCTTTGGCTGCTGCTCAATGTCATTATTTTTTGTCGACTCGACATGGTTTTCGTGCTCTTCCGCCTTTGGCTGCTGCTCAATGTCATTATTTTGGGTCGACTCGACATCGTTTTCGTGCTCTTCCGCCTTTGGCTGCTGCTCAATGTCATTATTTTGGGTCGACTCGACATCGTTTTCGTGCTCTTCCGCCTTTGGCTGCTGCTCAATGTCATTATTTTGGGTCGACTCGACATGGTTTTCGTGCTCTTCCGCCTTTGGCTGCTGCTCAATGTCATTATTTTGGGTCGACTCGACATCGTTTTCGTGCTCTTCCGCCTTTGGCTGCTGCTCAATGTCATTATTTTGGGTCGACTCGACATCGTTTTCGTGCTCTTCCGCCTTTGGCTGCTGCTCAATGTCATTATTTTGGGTCGACTCGACATGTTTTCGTGCTCTTCCGCCTTTGGCTGCTGCTCAATGTCATTATTTTGGGTCGACTCGACATCGTTTTCGTGCTCTTCCGCCTTTGGCTGCTGCTCAATGTCATTATTTTGGGTCGACTCGACATGGTTTTCGTGCTCTTCCCCTTTGGCTGCTGCTCAATGTCATTATTTTGGGTCGACTCGACATGGTTTTCGTGCTCTTCCGCCTTTGGCTGCTGCTCAATGTCATTATTTTGGGTCGACTCGACATCGTTTTCGTGCTCTTCCGCCTTTGGCTGCTGCTCAATGTCATTATTTTGGGTCGACTCGACATCGTTTTCGTGCTCTTCCGCCTTTGGCTGCTGCTCAATGTCATTATTTTGGGTCGACTCGACATCGTTTTCGTGCTCTTCCACCTTTGGCTGCTGTTCAATGTCATTATTTTGGGTCGACTCGACATCGCTCTCGTGCCCTTCCACCTTTGGCTGCAGCTCAATGTCATTATTTTGGGTCGACTCGACATCGTTTCGTGCCTTCCACCTTTGCTGCAGCTCAATGTCATTATTTTGGGTCGACTCGACATCGTTTCTCGTGCTCTTCCGCCTTTGGCTGCTGCTCAATGTCATTATTTTGGGTCGACTCGACATCGTTTCGTGCTCTTCCACCTTTGGCTGCTGCTCAATGTCATTATTTTGGGTCGACTCGACATCGTTTTCGTGCTCTTCCGCCTTTGGCTGCTGCTCAATGTCATTATTTTTGGTCGACTCGACATCGTTTTCGTGCTCTTCCGCCTTTGGCTGCTGCTCAATGTCATTATTTTGGTCGACTCGACATCGTTTTCGTGCTCTTCCGCCTTTGGCTGCTGCTCAATGTCATTATTTTGGGTCGACTCGACATGGTTTTCGTGCTCTTCCGCCTTTGGCTGCTGCTCAATGTCATTATTTTGGGTCGACTCGACATCGTTTTCGTGCTCTTCCGCCTTTGGCTGCTGCTCAATGTCATTATTTTTGGGTCGACTCGACCTCGCTCTCGTGCCCTTCCACTTTCGGCTGCAGTTCAGTGTCATAATTTTGGGTCGACTCGACATCGTTCTCGTGCTCTTCCACCTTTGGCTGCAGTTCAATGTCATTATTTTGGGTCGACTCGACCTCGCTCTCGTGCCCTTCCACCTTCGGCTGCAGTTCAGTGTCATTATTTTGGGTCGACTCGACCTCGCTCTCGTGCCTTCCACCTTCGCTGCAGTAGTTCAGTGTCATTATTTTGGGTCGACTCGACCTCGCTCTCGTGCCCTTCCGCCTTTGGCTGCTGCTCAATGTCATTATTTTGGGTCGACTCGACATCGTTTTCGTGCTCTTCCACCTTTGGCTGCTGCTCAATGTCATTATTTTGGGTCGACTCGACATCGTTTTCGTGCTCTTCCACCTTTGGCTGCTGCTCAATGTCATTATTTTGGGTCGACTCGACATCGTTTTCGTGCTCTTCCACCTTTGGCTGCTGCTCAATGTCATTATTTTGGGTCGACTCGACATCGTTTTCGTGCTCTTCCGCCTTTGGCTGCTGCTCAATGTCATTATTTTGGGTCGACTCGACATCGGTTTCGTGCTCTTCCGCCTTTGGCTGCTGCTCAATGTCATTATTTTGGGTCGACTCGACATCGTTTTCGTGCTCTTCCGCTTTGGCTGCTGCTCAATGTCATTATTTTTTTGTCGACTCGACATCGTTTTCGTGCCCTTCCGCCTTTGGCTGCTGCTCAATGTCATTATTATTTTGGTCGACTCGACATCGTTTTCGTGCTCTTTCCGCCTTTGGCTGCTGCTCAATGTCATTATTTTGGGTCGACTCGACATCGTTTTTCGTGCTCTTCCACCTTTGGCTGCTGCTCAATGTCATTATTTTGGGTCGACTCGACATCGTTTTCGTGCTCTTCCGCCTTTGGCTGCTGCTCAATGTCATTATTTGGGTCGACTCGACATCGTTTTCGTGCCTTCCACCTTTGGCTGCTGCTCAATGTCATTATTTTGGGTCGACTCGACATCGTTTTCGTGCTCTTCCGCCTTTGGCTGCTGCTCAATGTCATTATTTTGGGTCGACTCGACATCGTTTTCGTGCTCTTCCGCCTTTGGCTGCTGCTCAATGTCATTATTTGGGTCGACTCGACATCGTTTTCGTGCTCTTCCGCCTTGGCTGCTGCTCAATGTCATTATTTTGGGTCGACTCGACATCGTTTTCGTGCTCTTCCGCCTTTGGCTGCTGCTCAATGTCATTATTTTGGGTCGACTCGACATCGTTTTTCGTGCTCTTCCGCCTTCGGCTGCTGCTCAATGTCATTATTTTGGGTCGACTCGACATGGTTTTCGTGCTCTTCCGCCTTTGGCTGCTGCTCAATGTCATTATTTTGGGTCGACTCGACATGGTTTTCGTGCTCTTCCGCCTTTGGCTGCTGCTCAATGTCATTATTTTGGGTCGACTCGACATGTTTTCGTGCTCTTCCGCCTTTGGCTGCTGCTCAATGTCATTATTTTGGGTCGACTCGACCTCGCTCTCGTGCCCTTCCACCTTCGGCTGCAGTTCAGTGTCATTATTTTGGGTCGACTCGACATCGTTCTCGTGCTCTTCCACCTTTGGCTGCAGTTCAATGTCATTATTTTGGTGGGTCGACTCGACCTCGCTCTCGTGCCCTTCCACCTTCGGCTGCAGTTCAGTGTCATTATTTTGGGTCGACTCGACATCGCTCTCGTGCCTTCCACCTTCGGCTGCTGCTCAGTGTCATTATTTTGGGTCGACTCGACATCGTTCTCGTGCTCTTCCGCCTTTGGCTGCTGCTCAATGTCATTATTTTGGGTCGACTCGACATCGTTTTCGTGCTCTTCCGCCTTTGGCTGCTGCTCAATGTCTTATTTTGGTCGACTCGACATCGTTTTCGTGCTCTTCCGCCTTTGGCTGCTGCTCAATGTCATTATTTTTTGGTCGACTCGACATCGTTTTCGTGCTCTTCCGCCTTTGGCTGCTGCTCAATGTCATTATTTTGGGTCGACTCGACATCGTTTTCGTGCTCTTCCGCCTTTGGCTGCTGCTCTCAATGTCATTATTTTGGGTCGACTCGACATCGTTTTCGTGCTCTTCACCTTCGGCTGCTGCTCAATGTCATTATTTTGGGTCGACTCGACATCGTTTTCGTGCTCTTCCGCCTTTGGCTGCTGCTCAATGTCATTATTTTGGGTCGACTCGACATCGTTTTCGTGCTCTTCCGCCTTTGGCTGCTGCTCAATGTCATTATTTTGGGTCGACTCGACATCGTTTTCGTGCTCTTCCGCTTTGGCTGCTGCTCAATGTCATTATTTTGGGTCGACTCGACATGGTTTTCGTGCTCTTCCGCCTTTGGCTGCTGCTCAATGTCATTATTTTTTGTCGACTCGACATCGTTTTCGTGCTCTTCCCGCCTTTGGCTGCTGCTCAATGTCATTATTTTGGGTCGACTCGACATGGTTTCGTGCTCTTCCGCCTTTGGCTGCTGCTCAATGTCATTATTTTGGTCGACTCGACATCGGTTTTCGTGCTCTTCCGCCTTTGGCTGCTGCTCAATGTCATTATTTTGGGTCGACTCGACATGGTTTTCGTGCTCTTCCGCCTTTGGCTGCTGCTCAATGTCATTATTTTTGGTCGACTCGACATCGTTTTCGTGCTCTTCCGCCTTTGGCTGCTGCTCAATGTCATTATTTTGGGTCGACTCGACATCGTTTTCGTGCTCTTCCGCCTTTGGCTGCTGCTCAATGTCATTATTTTGGGTCGACTCGACATGGTTTTCGTGCTCTTCCGCCTTTGGCTGCTGCTCAATGTCATTATTTTGGGTCGACTCGACATCGTTTTCGTGCTCTTCCGCTTTGGCTGCTGCTCAATGTCATTATTTTGGGTCGACTCGACATCGCTTTCGTGCTCTTCCACCTTTGCTGCTGCTCAATGTCATTATTTTGGGGCGACTCGACATCGTTTTCGTGCTCTTCCGCCTTTGGCTGCTGCTCAATGTCATTATTTTGGGTCGACTCGACATCGTTTTCGTGCTCTTCCGCCTTTGGCTGCTGCTCAATGTCATTATTTTGGGTCGACTCGACATCGTTTTCGTGCTCTTCCGCCTTTGGTGCTGTGCTCAATGTCATTATTTTGGGTCGACTCGACCTCGCTCTCGTGCCCTTCCACCTTCGGCTGCAGTTTCAGTGTCATATTTTGGGTCGACTCGACATCGTTCTCGTGCTCTTCCACCTTTGGCTGCAGTTCAATGTCATTATTTTGGGTCGACTCGACCTCGCTCTCGTGCTCTTCCACCTTCGGCTGCTGCTCAGTGTCATTATTTTGGGTCGACTCGACCTCGCTCTCGTGCCCTTCCACCTTTGGCTGCTGTTCAATGTCATTATTTTGGGTCGACTCGACATCGTTTTCGTGCTCTTCCGCCTTTGGCTGCTGCTCAATGTCATTATTTTGGGTCGACTCGACATCGTTTTCGTGCTCTTCCGCCTTTGGCTGCTGCTCAATGTCATTATTTTGGGTCGACTCGACATGTTTTCGTGCTCTTCCGCCTTTGGCTGCTGCTCAATGTCATTATTTTGGGTCGACTCGACATCGTTTTCGTGCTCTTCGCCTTTGGCTGCTGCTCAATGTCATTATTTTGGGTCGACTCGACATCGCTCTCGTGCTCTTCCACCTTCGGCTGCAGTTCAATGTCATTATTTTGGGTCGACTCGACATCGTTCTCGTGCCCTTCCACCTTTGGCTGCAGTTCAATGTCATTATTTTGGGTCGACTCGACCTCGCTCTCGTGCCCTTCCACCTTCGGCTGCTGCTCAGTGTCATTATTTTGGGTCGACTCGACATCGTTCTCGTGCCCTTCCACCTTCGGCTGCTGCTCAATGTCATTATTTTGGGTCGACTCGACATCGTTTTCGTGCTCTTCCGCCTTTGGCTGCTGCTCAATGTCATTATTTTGGGTCGACTCGACATCGTTTTTCGCTCTTCCGCCTTTGGCTGCTGCTCAATGTCATTATTTTGGGTCGACTCGACATCGTTTCTCGTGCCCTTCCGCCTTCGGCTGCTGTTCAATGTCATTATTTTGGGTCGACTCGACCTCGCTTCTCGTGCCTTCCACCTTCGGCTGCTTCAATGTCATTATTTTGGGTCGACTCGACATCGCTCTCGTGCCTTCCACCTTCGGCTGCAGTGTTCAGTGTCATTATTTTGGGTCGACTCGACTCGCTCTCGTCGTGCCCTTCCACCTTCGGCTGCAGTGCTCAGTGTCATTATTTTGGGTCGACTCGACCTCGCTCTCGTGCCTTCCACCTTCGGCTGCTGCTCAATGTCATTATTTTGGGTCGACTCGACATCGTTTTCGTGCTCTTCCACCTTTGGCTGCTGCTCAATGTCATTATTTTGGGTCGACTCGACATCGTTTTCGTGCTCTTCCGCCTTTGGCTGCTGCTCAATGTCATTATTTTGGGTCGACTCGACATCGTTCTCGTGCCCTTCCACCTTCGGCTGCAGTTCAGTGTCATTATTTTTGGTCGACTCGACCTCGCTCTCGTGCCCTTCCACCTTCGTGGGCTGTTTTCAGTGTCATTATTTGGGTCGACTCGACCTCGCTCTCGTGCCTTCCACCTTCGGCTGCTGCTCAATGTCATTATTTTGGGTCGACTCGACATCGTTCGTGCTCTTCCGCCTTCGGCTGCTGCTCAATGTCTTATTTTTTTGGGTCGACTCGACATCGTTTTCGTGCTCTTCCGCCTTTGGCTGCTGCTCAATGTCATTATTTTGGGTCGACTCGACATCGCTCTCGTGCTCTTCCCTTCGGGCTGCAGTTCAGTGTCATTATTTTGGGTCGACTCGACCTCGCTCTCGTGCTCTTCCACCTTCGGCTGCAGTTCAGTGTCATTATTTTGGGTCGACTCGACATCGCTCTCTGTGCCCTTCCACCTTTGGCTGCAGTAGTTCATTGTTCATTATTTTGGGTCGACTCGACACGCTCTTCGTGCCCTTCCACCTTCGGCTGCAGTTCAGTGTCATTATTTTGGGTCGACTCGACCTCGCTCTCGTGCCCTTCCACCTTCGGCTGCTGCTCAGTCACATTATTTTGGGTCGACTCGACATCGTTTTCGTGCTCTTCCGCCTTTGGCTGCTGCTCAATGTCATTATTTTGGGTCGACTCGACATCGTTTTCGTGCTCTTCCGCCTTGGCTGCTGCTCAATGTCATTATTTTTTGGTCGACTCGACATCGTTTTCGTGCTCTTCCGCCTTTGGCTGCTGCTCAATGTCATTATTTTGGGTCGACTCGACATCGTTTTCGTGCTCTTCCGCCTTTGGCTGCTGCTCAATGTCATTATTTTGGGTCGACTCGACATCGTTTTCGTGCTCTTCCGCCTTTGGCTGCTGCTCAATGTCATTATTTTGGGTCGACTCGACCTCGCTCTCGTGCCCTTCCACCTTCGGCTGCAGTTCAGTGTCATTATTTTGGGTCGACTCGACATCGTTCTCGTGCTCTTCCACCTTTGGCTGCTGCTCAATGTCATTATTTTGGGTCGACTCGACATGGTTTTCGTGCTCTTCCACCTTTGGCTGCTGCTCAATGTCATTATTTTGGGTCGACTCGACATCGTTTTCGTGCTCTCCGCCTTTGGCTGCTGCTCAGTGTCATTATTTTGGGTCGACTCGACCTCGCTCTCGTGCCCTTCCACCTCGGCTGCAGTTCAGTGTCATTATTTTGGGTCGACTCGACATCGTTCTCGTGCTCTTCCACCTTTGGCTGCAGTGCTCAATGTCATTATTTTGGGTCGACTCGACATCGCTCTCGTGCCCTTCCACCTTTGGCTGCTGCTCAATGTCATTATTTTGGGTCGACTCGACATCGTTTTCGTGCTCTTCCACCTTTGGCTGCTGCTCAATGTCATTATTTTGGGTCGACTCGACATCGTTTTCGTGCTCTTCCGCCTTTGGCTGCTGCTCAATGTCATTATTTTGGGTCGACTCGACATCGTTTTCGTGCTCTTCCGCCTTTGGCTGCTGCTCAATGTCATTATTTTGGGTCGACTCGACATCGTTTTCGTGCTCTTCCGCCTTTGGCTGCTGCTCAATGTCATTATTTTGGGTCGACTCGACATCGTTTTCGTGCTCTTCCGCCTTGGCTGCTGCTCAATGTCATTATTTTGGGTCGACTCGACATCGTTTTCGTGCTCTTCCGCCTTTGGCTGCTGCTCAGTGTCATTATTTTGGGTCGACTCGACCTCGCTCTCGTGCCCTTCCACCTTCGGCTGCAGTTCAGTGTCATTATTTTGGGTCGACTCGACCTCGCTCTCGTGCCCTTCCACCTTCGGCTGCAGTAGTTCAGTGTCATTATTGGGTCGACTCGACCTCGCTCTTCGTGCCTTCCACCTTTGGCTGCTGCTCAATGTCATTATTTTGGGTCGACTCTACATCGTTTTCGTGCTCTTCCGCCTTCGGCTGCTGCTCAATGTCTTATTTTTTTGGGTCGACTCGACATCGTTTTCGTGCTCTTCCGCCTTTGGCTGCTGCTCAATGTCATTATTTTGGGTCGACTCGACCTCGCTCTTCGTGCCTTTCCACCTTCGGCTGCAGTTCAGTGTCATTATTTTGGGTCGACTCGACCTCGCTCTCGTGCCTTCCACCTTCGGCTGCAGTTCAATGTCATATATTTTGTTCGACTCGACATCGCTCTCGTGCCCTTCCACCTTTGGCTGCTAGTTCAGTGTCATTATTTGGGTCGACTCGACCTCGCTCTCGTGCCCTTCCACCTTCGGCTGCAGTTCAGTGTCATTATTTTGGGTCGACTCGACATCGTTTCTCGTGCTCTTCCACCTTTGGCTGCTGCTCAATGTCATTATTTTGGTCGACTCGACATCGTTTTCGTGCTCTTCCACCTTTGGCTGCTGCTCAATGTCATTATTTTGGTCGACTCGACATCGTTTTCGTGCTCTTCCGCCTTTGGCTGCTGCTCAATGTCATTATTTTTTGGTCGACTCGACATCGTTTTCGTGCTCTTCCGCCTTTGGCTGCTGCTCAATGTCATTATTTTGGGTCGACTCGACATCGTTTTCGTGCTCTTCCGCCTTGGCTGCTGCTCAGTGTCATTATTTTGGGTCGACTCGACATCGTTTCGTTGCTCTTCCACCTTGGCTGCTGCTCAAGTGTCATTATTTTGGGTCGACTCGACATCGCTCTTCGTGCCCTTCCACTTCGGCTGCTGTTCAATGTCATTATTTTGGGTCGACTCGACATCGCTCTCGTGCTCTTCCACCTTTGGCTGCTGCTCAATGTCATTATTTTGGGTCGACTCGACATGGTTTTCGTGCTCTTCCACCTTTGGCTGCTGCTCAATGTCATTATTTGGGTCGACTCGACATCGTTTTCGTGCTCTTCCGCCTTTGGCTGCTGCTCAGTGTCATTATTTTGGGTCGACTCGACCTCGCTCTCGTGCCCTTCCACCTTCGGCTGCAGTTCAGTGTCATTATTTTGGGTCGACTCGACATCGTTCTCGTGCTCTTCACCTTTGGCTGCAGTTTCAGTGTCATTATTTTGGTCGACTCGACCTCGCTCTCGTGCTCTTCCACCTTTGGCTGCTGCTCAATGTCATTATTTTGGGTCGACTCGACATCGTTTTCGTGCTCTTCCGCCTTCGGCTGCTGCTCAATGTCATTATTTTGGGTCGACTCGACATCTGTTTTCGTGCTCTTTCGCCTTTGGCTGCTGCTCAATGTCATTATTTTGGGTCGACTCGACATCGTTTTCGTGCTCTTCCGCCTTTGGCTGCTGCTCAATGTCATTATTTTGGGTCGACTCGACATCGTTTTCGTGCTCTTCCACCTTCGGCTGCTGCTCAATGTCATTATTTTGGGTCGACTCGACATGGTTTTCGTGCTCTTCCGCCTTTGGCTGCTGCTCAATGTCATTATTTTGGGTCGACTCGACATGGTTTTCGTGCTCTTCCGCCTTTGGCTGCTGC
This sequence comes from Ophthalmolycus amberensis, assembly GCA_024529925.1. Taxonomy (NCBI): domain Eukaryota; kingdom Metazoa; phylum Chordata; class Actinopteri; order Perciformes; family Zoarcidae; genus Ophthalmolycus; species Ophthalmolycus amberensis. Next base: position 63,183 of record JAFEUB010001682.1, read on the forward strand.
TCAATGTCATTATTTGGGTCGACTCGACATCGTTTTCGTGCTCTTCCACCTTTGGCTGCTGCTCAATGTCATTATTTTGGGTCGACTCGCATGGTTTTCGGTGCTCTTCCGCCTTGGCTGCTGCTCAATGTCATTATTTTGGGTCGACTCGACATCGTTTTCGTGCTCTTCCGCCTTTGGCTGCTGCTCAATGTCATTATTTTGGGTCGACTCGACCTCGCTCTCGTGCCCTTCCACCTTCGGCTGCAGTCAATGTCATAAGTTTGGGTCGACTCGACATCGTTTTCGTGCTCTTCACCTTTGGCTGCTGTTCAATGTCATTATTTTGGGTCGACTCGACATCGTTCTCGTGCCCTTCCACCTCGCTGCAGTTCAGTGTCATTATTTTGGGTCGACTCGACATCGCTCTCGTGCCCTTCCACCTTCGGCTGCAGTCAGTTCAGTGTCATTATTTTGGGTCGACTCGACCTCGCTCTCGTGCCCTTCCACCTTTGGCTGCTGCTCAATGTCATTATTTTGGGTCGACTCGACATCGTTTTCGTGCTCTTCCACCTTTGGCTGCTGCTCAATGTCATTATTTTGGGTCGACTCGACATCGTTTTCGTGCTCTTCCGCCTTTGGCTGCTGCTCAATGTCATTATTTTTGGTCGACTCGACATCGTTTTCGTGCTCTTCCACCTTTGGCTGCTGCTCAATGTCATTATTTTGGTCGACTCGACATCGTTTTCGTGCTCTTCCGCCTTTGGCTGCTGCTCAATGTCATTATTTTGGGTCGACTCGACATCGTTTTCGTGCTCTTCCACCTTCGGCTGCTGCTCAATGTCATTATTTGGGTCGACTCGACATCGGTTTTCGTGCTCTTCCGCCTTTGGGCTGCTGCTCAATGTCATTATTTTGGGTCGACTCGACATGGTTTTCGTGTGCTCTTCCGCCTTTGGCTGCTGCTCATGTCATTATTTTGGGTCGACCCTTCGACATCGTTTTCGTGCTCTTCCGCCTTTGGCTGCTGCTCAGTGTCATTATTTTGGGTCGACTCGACCTCGCTCTCGTGCCCTTCCACCTTCGGCTGCAGTTCAGTGTCATTATTTTGGGTCGACTCGACCTCGCTCTCGTGCCCTTCCACCTTCGGCTGCAGTTCAGTGTCATTATTTTGGGTCGACTCGACCTCGCTCTCGTGCCCTTCCACCTTCGGCTGCAGTAGTTCAGTGTCATTATTTGGGTCGACTCGACCTCGCTCTCGTGCCCTTCCACCTTTCGGCTGCTGTTCAATGTCATTATTTTGGGTCGACTCGACATTAATTTTCGTGCTCTTCCGCCTTTGGCTGCTGCTCAATGTCATTATTTTGGGTCGACTCGACATCGTTTTCGTGCTCTTCCGCCTTCGGCTGCTGCTCAATGTCATTATTTTGGGTCGACTCGACCTCCTCTCGTGCCCTTCCACCTTCGGCTGCTGCTCAGTGTCATTATTTTGGGTCGACTCGACCTCGCTCTCGTGCCCTTCCACCTTCGGCTGCAGTTCAGTGTCATTATTTTGGGTCGACTCGACATCGTTCTCGTGCTCTTCCACCTTCGCTGCAGTATCAATGTCATTATTTTGGGTCGACTCGACCTCGCTCTCGTGCCTTCCACCTTCGGCTGCTGTTCAGTGTCATTATTTTGGTCGACTCGACCGCGCTCGTGCCCTCCACCTTCGGCTGCTGCTCAATGTCATTATTTTGGGTCGACCTACATCGTTTTCGTGCTCTTCACCTTTGGCTGCTGCTCAATGTCATTATTTTGGGTCGACTCGACATCGTTTTC